>JAEQML010068981.1:0-17846 GCA_016904865.1 Pissodes strobi | reverse complement strand
GAAATACTCCAACTAAACCAGTGTAGTCGTTAGTAGTTGATTTTAAAACGCCCTTGCGTAACGGATAATCGTCAATTTGGATCGCCCTTATGGATTCTTAAGACCGAGGATCTTCCTGTTTGGATCTGCGGATTTGGATACTTGAAACTGGTGGCGCCCTGGTCAAAAGTAAGTAATTGACCCACTCCCACGCCGACGAGCAAGTCGGAGCACACATGTTGCGCTGGCCGCATCCTTAAGGGTAGGTATCATCTTATTCATTATATCTCGCTAACACATTTGAAAGGGTTTTACGCGCAACAACGTTCAAGCGTCCATTTTAGTACTCCTAACTGTTTCGCCGCTTTTAAGTACCCCATTTTTTTTTTGCGCACTAACAGCTTCAGCCTTATGGCCATCTTTTTAATCAGAGCCATCTATAACAAAAGAAAAACCATTCAGCTTAAGCCTGCCTCTAAAAATGTGCTCAGTGCCTAATACTTACTTCCTATTAGACACTTGTAGGTATCTTACATTAGGCAAATATATAATGTTTAAAATAAATGCTAGAAGTATTTTATAACTTCTGATAAAATTCGAAATATATCTAAATCCATAGTTTATCGTCAAACCTAACACATTGAAATATTAAATAAATTAAATTTTACCGTAAAATCTATTTACATGTGCCGAAATCCAAACACGAACAACTTATAAAGCTGCGGAATGGCGATAAATTGAACATGTACGTACAAGCAGCTCTCAGATAGCACACGATGTCCATAGGACATACGAAATTTGTCTAAATATACCGTCCAGTATATCCATGGACAAAAAATCAACATCCATTGGCGAGCCTTTTGTGGTGTATAGCGGTTGATTTTGTGCCCATCGGACATTCGATATAAAACCCTCCAGTAGATTCATAAATCCAAAATGGATATACATTGATTATCATGTTTAGCATGCCAATGTATAGCCGTTTCGCTCTGTCCAAACTATATCCTTCTGTTGGCCTTAATAATAATTTTTAATAAAAATTAAAACGAAATGTTTCTAGGAACCAATTAAATTTGTACTCTATATATTTTTAATTCGCCTTTCATAAACTATGGAGAGTGAAAGAAAAGAAAGGTAAGGTAAACAAATAAAAACTCAACATAACAAGCGCCCTCATCTGCGACTTTGCGTTAGTTCCTTGTTCCTTTTAGGAAAAAGGAAAAATATTACATGTTCGATCACACGTGCCACGTGAGCCTGTTTGTGATTTCATTTTTAAGAGATCACGTGCACATATGCCAACAATGCCTTATTTTTATCTCAATGATTTTCTTTCTTTTAATGTTAAAGAAGGGTGAAACCATATTTGTAGAGTACCTACCACTTCCACCAATCCAATACGCCGTTAGATCATATTTCATGTCTGTCAGTATTTCACTTGTCAAATATCATTTGGCACGTGGCGTGGGTGGGAGACAACAGGTTACAGTTTTTTTAAATTAATTATTCGGCAATGCCAGTTACATACATTTTTCGTATTTTTTTGTTATTCCTGATCTAATAATTATTACAATAATTCGATTATTTTATAAGTCTTACGTTTCTTTATCGGTGTCCGATGAGATATAACTCGGGCCAGTGCATAATTATTATTGTTTGTGGTTTCTGTGATCCGGGCGTGTTATTTTTTCAATGTTTTTCGGCCATCGTTTGTGTTTGTGAAAAAAAGGCATCTACTACTAACTTTTCAATATCTGTTCATTCTGTTCTCTGGCGCATTTAAATAAATAATATTTAATTGAATTATGTATAGGTCCTTTATTTTATTAAACAGTGTAATTTTTTATAGATCAAGAACTAATTAAATACAAAAGTTTTATGTTTGTTTTTCAAAATTTGTCATTTTGCAGGTTGTCAATTTTCTTATAGAACATCCCGTATATATAAAAAATCTTTTCTCTGATTCCAAATAAGTATATTATAATATATATTTAAGAAAATTTGCAACCTGCCAAATTTGACGTTTGCAGGAATATATTTAAACTTTTAATTAGAAATTTTAATGATTAATTTTTTTCTAACTTAAAAAACATCGAAATTTAAAAATAACCCTATACAATCGAGCATCAATTATTAATAAAACATGCCCAAAATACGTCCCAATATGTAACCCCCTATGGACAGGAGCTGGAATCCAAAAGGACACCCGTGCGTGTGTCGTTTGTGCAGTCCGACAGACCTCCATTAAACGTCCCTTGGACAGATTGTGGATATCTATTGGACATGCCATATGTCCAGTAACAAACATCCATAAGTTGTCCATGGAATTGCAGTGTGTTATATGGGAGAAACAGTAGTTGCCGTGCACACATACCATTATTGAGTATTATGTTAGCTACAACTGAGCAACCAGGGAACCATCACTAACGGAGTTTTATCCACAGTACCGAAACAGTATTATTGCACACGACGCGCGCTTCGCTAACTATGTTAGCATCATCAGGAGATGATTAAAACTAAATTTTAAACTCTACCTAACTCGCTTTTATACTAAATGTTTGCTTAATCAAGCGGAACCAAAGGAACCAATCCTGGAATCCCACTAGTCACGCTCGATCAACCAATACAATGGACTGTACGGAATAGTCCTTCTATCTCTATTTAAGCTATTCTTACATTTAATAATTTCTATACTTTTATATGCGTCTAATAATCTCCTATCAGTTATATTATGAATTAATTTTAAACTTTTAATTGTTATTCTATGATTATTATCAAAAGCATGCGCGGCAACAATTGATTCTTCTGTCCTACCATATTTTAATGTGTTCCTTGAATTTTGTTTCTATAGATCTTTTCTAGTTTGCCCAACATATTTTGATTACAATCCATGCATCCAATTTCATATATTTCACTTCTTTCTCAAATTTCAGTTTTGTCCTTTTGACCACCTAATAATTTCTTAAAGTTGAACAGAGTTTGGTATACTAATTTTAAACTTACTTCCTTAAAAACTTTTTGGAGTCCTCTAGTATAGTGGGGATTATATGATATCGAGGCATATTTTGTATTTTCATCCTGATTGACGAAATAAGTGGAATCACGAATGGTCTTTCTAAACAAATACCTACTAATTAGTCTATTTGATATTTATAGAAAAAGTACTGCCACTAACCGATATATTCCTAATGACTCCTTCCACTGCGACCAACACAAAATGGCCAGCTTTCATTTTTTGGTAAGTACACCGTATGGTTAACTTTCTTCCCAGCAGAGAAAGATTTAATAATGAAAAGAAGACAACTAAGAATATAGCGAAAGTTAATGGTTTCAATACTAACTTAATAAATAGACTAATTAATAGGCATTTGATTAGAAAAACCATTCGTGATTCCACTTCTTTCGTCAATCAGGATGAAAATGCAAAATATGTCTCGATACCATATAATCCTCAGTATACTAGAGGACTCCAACGAGTTTTTAAGAAAGTAGGTTTAAAAATAGTATACCAACATTAAGAAATTATTAGGTGGTCCAAAGGACAAAACTGAAATATTAGAAAGAAGTGGAATATATGAAATTGGATGCATGGATTGTAACCAAAAATATGTTGGGCAAACTAGAAGATCTATACAAACGAGATTCAAGTATGGTAGAACAAAAAAATCAAGTGCTGTCGAGCATGCTTTGATAATAATCATAGAATAACAATTAAGAATTTAAAATTAATTCATAATATAACTGATAGGAGATTATTAGACGCATATGAAAGTATAGAAATTTTTAAAAAATGTAAGAATAGTTTAAATAGAGATAGAGGGCCTATTCCGTATAGTCCATAGTATTGGTTGATCTAGCGTGGCTAGTGGGATTCCAGAACTGGTTTCTTTAGTTCCGCTTGATTAAGCAAACATTTAGTATAAAAGCGAGTTAGGTAGAGTTTTAAATTTAGTTTTAATCATCTCCTGATGATGCTAACATGGTTAGCGAAACGCGCGCCTAGTACGATAATTCTGTTTCGGTATTGTGGATAAAACTCCGTTTTAGTGCATGTTGCCGAAGGTTCAAAACCCCAACATAGTGAACCATCAGTTTACCCATGTCTTTGCGTTGCAATGAATTGTTTTCAAGTGATCTGGTGGCGCAGTGGTTAGATACTGTGTTTATGATACGGCGACCCGGCTTCAATTATTCTCGTCGGTCTTTTTATTTATTTTGAGGATATGTTTGTAAAAAGTTTTTTCTTCATTTTGGGCATCCCTTGGATTAGTTTTGGTTAGTATTTGTTGGTTGCGCCCCCCGTAGCGACCGAAATGAGTGGA
Organism: Pissodes strobi; assembly: GCA_016904865.1. Classification (NCBI taxonomy): domain Eukaryota; kingdom Metazoa; phylum Arthropoda; class Insecta; order Coleoptera; family Curculionidae; genus Pissodes; species Pissodes strobi. Next base: position 13,545 of record JAEQML010068981.1, on the reverse strand, counting down.
GGGCCATGCGTGAAGTGAAATAATAGCCAACGTTTCATTGGCCTCATTAGTTGCCATGTTGTAGCTAGAGCACAAGCTTATGTGCACTGGTAAAAGAGTGCATTAATTCCAACTGTTTAACCGAGGTTCCACCCAAGCACTACTTGTGTACGGCGACTATACTAATAGTCATTTTGCACTGTCTCATATTGGGTACATGCCTCATGCCTATAGGCACCTTTCTCCTATATAATCAACGGCTAAAAATTAAAGGAATGTCGGAAATATCTCAACATTTAATAATTTTTTATTCTTTTTTGAAAAGGTATAATTTTTTATTGAAATACGTGACACACAAGTAAGAGCTTATAATGAAGTCATTCATTTTGCCATTCTGAATAGCAAAAGCGTCTGGAGACCCGATGTAATTTTCGATACCGACTCTAACGCCATCTAGTGTAGGTGGCGTTGACTCCAGCGATTGCATTCGCGCTATGTCTTCGCGATGCAATCGATTTAGAGCATGAGTCGTGGTGGTCGAGAGGTCTAAATGGTTTGGTCTCAACTCGGCAGCGGCAGCTATCGGCGGCTCGGGTTCAAACCCCGTTGCTTTTTTATTTTTTTTAAGGTTAAGTTTCTAAACAGTTTTTTTCTTGATTTTGGGTATGTCTTGGGTTAATTTGGGTTAGCACCTGGTTAGTTTCCTTTTCTTGAGCCCCGGTAGCGAGCGCGGCGAGTGGAGGGCCATGCGAAAAGTGATATTACTTATTGTAATACGTACCCGTACTTTGGACGCACTTTTTGCGAAATATTTTGCTTTGTTTAATTAAAATCCAGGATATATTTAACAAAAGCCGTGTTATAGTGGATATACAGCAGCTTGCAATGCTTGCATGTGTTTCCGCGAATACATTCACAAAGAATCCTTCTTCTTAGTGAATACATTCCACGCAAGGCCACATATGTAGTACAGATGGCCTTTGGTATCGAATTTTGGTCGGGTCGCTAGACTCTTGTTCAATAGCAATTATTATTACATTAAGTACTAGTTATGTAAGGACTCCGGACTCGTATTAGATGCGTAGTCATTTGTCACTTTTTAACAGTGCATTTGCCATAACGCGTTGTTGCAACGTGTCGACATCAGATTTTTAATGTGAAATTTGAGTATTTTCTTTTAAAATTATAAATAATATTATTTTTCATCTAAATAGCCCATATTACATGTGAGCTACTGTGACATATTGATGCATTCGTGGAATACTTGACTGTAATATTCCTCGTACCGCGCTTATAATGTAAATAACTATTCGCAGTGTATTGATTCACCTTCATAGCAGTTTTCTAAATTGCCATCGCGACTTTCAAAACTTGCAAAGGAATGAATGGGACCAATAAAATTGAATGAGGTACATTTCTGTATCGCAAGCGATCATGCACTAAAGTAGTGTAGAATAAAATTTACATAACAGCTTGTACCACTTCCAAAAGAAATATGAATTTACTTACTAGTGAACTTAAGTGTCCGGTCTATACTTATATCGGTTTGAAAATTAAGTATCAGGTTTATCAAAAATCGTAAAACTTCAAGGTTCAAGTGATGCCCTGATGTATCCTTGTGAATATTAAAAATAGCTCATTTGTTATTTCTATATTTTAAATGACTGGTTCATAAAAACTATTTAGTTTTATTTTTAAAATCTGGGTGGCCGAGGGGATTGACCCTTCTAAACTTCCGCTAAATACGCTGTTAAATAATTATATTGATATGCATTGTAATATTTAAAATATTAAATTTTATTTATTTAGCTTATTATATCCACTTATTCTAATATCATTTTTAGCCTAGACAAGGATTACCTAATCTAAGATTTTTAGCTTTCGCTTACGTTCGTGAAAACTATTTAATACAGCTACCTTTGTCGACAAAATTCTTGAACCCCTTGTGCTAAAAAATGTAATTAAATATTTTAAATAGAAAGAATTGACAGAAAACGAATTGCATTATTAGCATTTAAAGATCCTTTACAGGCGTACCCGACCATATCAAAATCGGCTTCTCCTATTGGTCGATCCATCTCGTATTACAATATGTCTACGTGATGCAATCAATTTCTCGCAAGAGCTCTCGTGGTGTAGAGGTTTAGGTCGTTGGGTCTCACCTGGAAAACACGGGTTCCAACCCCGTTGCTTTTTTTTTTTTTTTTTTTTTTGATTATGTTTCTAAACACCATTTTTTCTTGATTTTGGGTGTCTTGTTAGTTTCCTTTTCTTTTCTCATGCGGATCGACCAATAGGAGAAGCCGATTTTGATATAGTCGGCTACGCCTGTAAAGGATCTTAAAATGCGCATTATTATACAATGTGTGTCATCCTCTATTCTCCAGCGATTCATGAACAACATATTAAGATCCTTTACAGGCTTAGGCGACTATGTGAAAATCGGCCTCTCCTATTGGTCGATCCGCATGGCCCTCCGCTCGCTACGGGGGCACAAGAAAAGGAAACTAACCAAGTGCTCACCCAAACTAACCCAAGACATACCCAAAATCAAGAAGAAACTGTTTAGAAACATAATCTTAAAAAATATATAAAAAAGGCAACGGGGTTTGAACCCGGGCCGCCGAAGTGAGTCCTAACCATCTAAACCTCTCGACCAAGAGAGCTTTTGCGACAAACCGATTGCATCACGAAGACATATTGTAATACGATCGATTCACATAGTCGCCTATGCCTGTAAAGGATCTTAAAACTCTCATGAACGCATTCGTTCATTGAAATGATAAGGTTATTAATGGTTTGTTGAGGTATGTTGCTATTGTTGTTCCATTCTTCACCACATTGGCTTAGGTGGCGTGAACTGACCTTTGGTTCATGTTTCGTCACCATGCCGTTGTGATCCGGTTCCCAGGGTGGAAAAGAAAAGAAAAAATATTGCATGGTGGCGGTCCCAGTTCAAAATACTCCGGAGGTAAAATAGCATCCCATTCGGATCTCCGGGTGGAGGCTGGCCTGGGGGGAGCATCACGCCAGAACGTCTCCAAGATAGAAAATAGACAGCGATTGGACATCTGCAACATAAGAGGCATCAACACAAATATTAATTACCAGCACCTAACATCAAATAAGCCTCATGTTTTAGCTCTATCAGAAACAAAAGTGATAAATCAAACACTACACATGTTCACTTGAATATACCCGGATATGACGTTCACTCCCGAGTTCGACATAACTCTCGATTAGCTGTTTTTATACGAGAAGATTTATGTTGTCAACGAGAAGGAACATACGAACCTAAAGACTTCAATGGCATGTGGTTCAAATTAAGCACAGATCGAGCAGCCAAATTCATTTTTTGCTTGTATAGACCACCTAGCAAACACCAATATAAACGGCTTTTCTCAAATATTGGCAATCAAATCGATTTTGTGCAGATAAACTATCCAACAGCAGAAATTGTCATAGTAGGAGACTTCAACGTACATAACATCAACTGGTTGAAACACTTCAACTAAAACGACATGCTATAAGTCATGGACTTACTCAGCTAATTGACGAACCTACCCGGATCCCTGCGCGTCAAAAAGACTTTGCTATCCTCCTGGATCTATTCTTAACAACTAATCCTGACCTCTACACCGTAACTGTCCAAGCTCCGTTGGGCTCATCAGACCACAATCTTATCTCCGCAACCTGTGAACTTGCTATCAAAATACAAGAGCCACAGATACCGCGAAAGGTTTGACACTACAAATCTACAAAGTGGCGTGATCTTCGCGAGGTTTATCTTTCTTTCCTTGGAAAGATGTCTGCTTTAGGAATCAAAACACCCCTGAATCTGCTGATGCGATAAATCAAGTCATCCTAGCTAGTATGGAAGCTTTCATCCCCTCTTCAATGAAACGTATCTCAAACAGTAAAGCAAGGTTTGGGAAAAACTGCTGAAGAGCAGTCAATGCTAAAAATTTCGCCTACCGCAAATGGCGCCGAGATCCGACAGCCGAAAATCGAAATATATTCATCACGACTAGAAACCAGTGTAAGCGGACCATTGACGAGAGCAAGGAGAGATTTAAGAAGCATATCAAGAACAAGCTTCTCAACTGTCCTAACGGATCAAGATCCTTTTGGTTAGTTGCCAAAGCTATCAATCAGGGTTTCTCGAAGACGTCAATTCTGCCTTAGATCATCAATGAAATACTCCCAACTATCCCGAGAGTGAATTACTACCCACGCGAAGTGAAACGAATACTCAAAAGCCTAGACACCAACAAAGCAACAGGACCGGATGGCGTTCCAGCAATAGTGCTGCTGAACTAACAGCTCCACTATGCAGGCTTTTCTCCCTATCATACAGAACTGCATGCTTTCCTTCTAGCTGGAAATGCGCTCAAGTGCAAACAATCCCGAAGAAAGGTAAAAAAGATTCCAAATAACTACCGTCCAATTGTCTTAGTTCCCATCATGTCCAAAGTCATGGAGAAACTGATCAACGAACAATTCTTAAAATATATCGAATCGGCAGGCATCATAAGCGATCGCCATCAGTATGGCTTCCGCAAGCACATATCAACGGGAGATCTCCTGACTTACGTGACCTACCTGTGAACCAAAACCATCGAGAACTACGGCGAATCACGTGCAGTGGCTCTCGACATATCCAAAGAATTTGATAGGGTGTGACATGACGGATTGTTAAGCAAATTCACAACATACGGACTACCACCAGCACTGGTTCTATGGATTTTCAATTTCTTACGGGATCGAAGAATCCGAGTTGATATTGATGGACATTTCTCGGAGGAATTTAAAATCAATGCCGGGGTTCCTCATATATTCATAGTTGCTCTATATCAACGATCTCTTAGACAGAACAAACAATAATTCTATTTACAGCTTTGCAGATGTCAGCACTCTTATATCCTCATTCATGTCGCGGACTCCAATGACCGCTGCTTGTTCCGACGCAAGTGAGAGACTCAGATTGCTGCCATCAATGAGAATAATATGAACGTCATGGTGGAAAGGGTAAGGAAAATAATGTATACAGCGCTTTAACTCCAACGTCCAGAATCTTCTTTGGACACGCACCGCTCGTTGAGTGGCATATGATTTTCTTTTTGTGTGTGCCGAACATAAAAAAGAAAAGAAGCTATAAAGTTAGCCCCTGTAGAATACTACGAGGATTATTTATGTTTAAAATGGCTGAACCATATAGAGCAGTAAGCGCTGATGTGGTGTATGCAACTTTTTTGCTCCACAGAGTGTTCTTAGCATTTTTGCTGCTGCGTTGGCGATTTTGGTGGCATGTTATTTTCTACGTTAACGCCCAGCAAGATTAAGCGGAGTTCTCACTTATCCGTTTCGCTGAAGCGGTTTGACTGATTCAGTGATACTGAACAAATAATGAACGTGAGAACACGTTTTCAGTAAAACTGATCAGTAAATTCATGCTTTCAGTTAAAGTGAAAACCAGGTCTACTTTTGTTTATTTTGGCTGATCATTATTAAAGACTGAATGAAAGCTGACGTGTGGGAACTGCAGGTTCAGTAACTTTTCAAGAGTATTGCTAGTTTTGCTGTATTTTTAAAACAAACCAATATATTTTCACTAGTACCCCATTTATTTCTGCGTAATATCCATTGCCTGACCCAGCATCTACGGCGTTTTCTTCGTTTCTGATTGATCAAAATATTTTGTAATTCATTTACTAATAACTTGTAAACATACTTCGCGAACAACTGGTTTAAATTTTGTTTTATGTTATGTCTACGAGAACGAGATCACTGATAGAATTGTCCAGATGTATTCAGCAAAAATGAATCGTGGGAACGAGCGCGTTTTTTTTTATTTTCATTAATAATGAATCGGTTAAAATGATTCATTGAAACTGACTCGTCAGAACCCCCCTTTATGGATGAGGACAGAGTCAGTGATTGTCCTGTCATTGAAAAGTCAGGTCCTGCGGTGTTTTCCTTTGTCTGAGAAAACATCAGCTGCTTGAGTCTTTCCTGGGTTAAACTGGATGTTGTTTTTCTCACCCCATTCTACGATGGTATCCATATCCTCATTAATGACAGCAATCTAATGTTCTCGCTCGTATAGGAGCGAACAGCGGTCATTGTAGTCTGCAACATGACTGACGATATAAGAAAGCTGTAGTCTGCAAAGCTGTAAATAGAATTGTTTGGCTTGTTTAAGAGATATCTGATATAGAGCAGACACAGTGTGGGAGATAATGTACTTCCTTGAGGAACTCTGGCATTGATATTAAATTCCGCCGAGAGCTGTCCATGATTACCAACACGGATGCATCGATCTCTTAAAATATTGGAATGCCATAGATACGCTGCTGGTGGTAATCCGTATGCTGTCAATTTGCTTTATAACCCGTCATGTCACACTCTATCAAATGTTTTGGATAACTCGAGAGCCACTACACGAGATTCGCCGTACCTCTCGAAGGCTTTGGTCCAGAGGTAGGTCATGTAAGTCAGGAGACTTCCCGTTGATCTGTGCTTGCGAAAGTCATACTGGTGATCGCTTATGATGCCTGCCGTTTCGAGACATTTTGTTCGTTGATCAGTTTCACCATGATTTTGGACATGAAGGGAACTAAGCCAATTGGACCTTATTAATTTGGAATCGTTTTTAACCTTTCTTCGGAATTGGTTGCGTCTGAGCACATTTCCAGCTAGAAGGAAAGCATGCAGTTCTGTATCACAGGGAGAAAACCTGCATAGTGGACCGGTTAGTTCAGCAGCACATTTCTTAAGCACTATTGCGGAAACGCCATCCGTTATTCCTACGGCCTTGTTGGTGTCTTGGCGGGGAAGTCACTCTGGGGATAGTTGGGGGAGTCTTTCTTTGAAGATCTAAGGTGGAATTTGACCGTTTTCCCTACTGAGCCATCATCTTGCTCAGTGGTGAGATTGACGTCTTTGAGAAGCCCTGTTTCACAGCTTTCGCAACTGACCAAACGGATCTCGATCCGATTTCTATTTTTTTCACTCATTAAAAAAAAAATGAATAAATTACAAGGCATTTTTTAGCCCTGACCAACATATAGAAAAACTAGTTTTAATAAGACAATATTTTGTAAATTATATCAAATGTGGTTTAGACATTATTATTTTAATATGTAGAATATTGACATAAAAAAAGTTTGTATAAATTTTTGTTACTTTAATTATGGTCCTCACAGACCCCACCCGACCGAATGTGGTACACATCAGACACCCGACGACCGGAGGGTTAAGCATGAAACTCCAGCTTTAGATCTAACATACGAAAATGAGCTTATACCGTGGGTTAAGGAATATAAGTATCTTGGGATGATGATAACGAACACCCTTAACGGGATCCCACAAATTGAAAATATGTACAACAATGTAACGAAGGAAATTAACGTCATGAAACCAATAAGTATGGTAAGGAGCAGATCCAAAACTTTTATACACATCTACGTCCGTATCACAAACTACCCCACCAATCAGATGCGGCTAATATAACATAGTGCCGTCGTTTGTTTTTCTGTCTGTCAAATATATTATCATTGTTTTAACAGTATGTATATCACACCACAGATCTATATAGCTACGCAACAGATACCTCGTCCAATGCTTTTTACGCGGGGCCAAAAATGTTCACCGACTCTCGCGAGCGGGTGAACCAGTCGTCTAGAAACGGGTCGGTATTGCCAAGTGATCACGTCGAACAATAATATTCCGGCTGACTTTTTGACCCGTTCAAATCATCAAGTTTTATTATTAATAATTAATTACGTATCAAATTAACACAAACAAATTTTTTTAGAAAAATACGAATTTTGCATTTTTTATTAAGTGTGATATGAATAGTAAAACAAGTGAAACGGCAATTTAAATGAACAAATTTATATTATTGATAGTATAGTTTAAACAAAATTAAATGGTACATTGACATGTCGATAAACATTTCAAAAATTCCTTTGATCTTCGAAACAAAAACCTGCCTGATAATATTATTACTTAATACAAATACGATATTTTAACAAAATTTGTAATGACCTTTTGCACCGATATTTAAGTAATGTTCAAGCAAACACCATTCACTGAATCTGATAATTTGACATAATATAACATACGATTGCCAAGAAAATGAGTAATACCATAATGTGATATGAAAGGTAAACTACAGCTCGTGACTTGGCAACACGGCGGGGCAAAACACGTCTAAATAGAAAAATATTTAAGTTTATTGCATTATTGGCGAGCGACACTTTTAATGCCGGAGTAGGCATCTGTTGCGTAGCTGGGCTTTTTAAATTGTATCTTGTAAATGTTGAATGACGTCAATAAAGAAATAAATAAAAAAAATAAAGTAGCTATATAGATCTGTGATCACTCTTAACAAGTATAAGGTCATACTCCCAGGCGATTGAGTATTGAGTAGACGTTTCCCGTACCACATCCGTCGGAGTTCGGCGTTGCGCGCGCATTACATTGTGGACAAACACCATATCTTTAGGGTCTAACGAATTGCTATCAACTGGTCTCGTAACTCAGTGGTTGTTCCCCCTTAATATTTATCTATGGGTTGGATGCTGTGTCTGCGATTCTAGTGACAAGACGTTTTTTTTTATTTTTAATATTTTGTGTATGTTTCTTCATTTTGGGCATGTCTTGGGTTAGTTTTGGTTAGGTTCTGTTGCTTGCGCCCATATAGAGCTAGACCTAGCAAGACTCCTAATCAGGCTTCAGTTTACCGATGTCTTTGCGGTGCAATGATTGTCTGGTGGTTGAGTGGTTAGGTGCTGGACCTCTGATACGGCGGCACGGGGTTCAATTCCTGTCGGCTTTAATTTTTTTTTAAATTATGTTTGTAAAAAGTATTTTTTCTTCATTTTGGGCATGCCTTGGGTTATTTTTGGATACTTTCTGCTCTCTACACCCCCGCAGCGAGCGAAGCGAGCGGAGGGTCATGCGTGAAGTGAAATAATACATTCGGCTGATTAGGTGACGCGCTAGGTCTAGCTCCAAGTGTTGGGCTCCCGTAGCGAACGAAGAGGCTAAGCACCTATGGTAGAGGCCAAAATAGAAGGAAAAAAGAATCGGAATCAGAAGGTAAATGTCAGTGACAGTAATGTCATTTCCAATTTTTATTATTATTTATTATTATTTGTTTACTAAAGAAAGATGAAAGAAGTTTATGTATAACATATGAGTGTTTCTCTATGGGTTGGAGATTTCCTGGGTTCTGAATTTGAGATTTCTTCTTGTTAATGAAATGTGGCTCATTCGTTAACGTTCGAATTTAAGAAAGATCAAAGTTGAAAAGGATTATTGGTGTTGATGCATCAATAACTGATCATTTTTATTCAATTACTTTGTCATAAATTAAACGGTAATTCAGACACAGAATGCCTGCTGCTGTAGAAGAGACTAGTAGTTCTAATAATAATGCTACTACCACGCCTAACATGGAGAGCAATGAAAATGAGGAGGAAAATGTTGAGAAACCAGATCGAGACCAGCAAATGTGGACAGTCCTTAAAGCACATATATTACGAGATAGAGCGCGTAAAAGACAAGAGAGGGAAGCGGAGGTAGAAGAAGAAAGGTGTGGTTCCTCATGTCTTCCCTTATGCTATGTAATCTTGTTTTATCCTTTCTCAACTATGTACTTGTTATACCATTATTCGTTATTTATAACTTTAAATATTAATGATTTGTATTTGTTAGCTGTTTTTATTTGGTTCTCGTTAGAATTAATTTTCCAGGTTGCGGAAAGAGAGGGAGTTACGTGAACAACAAGATGTAATGACTCTTGGTGAAACCCGTGAACAAATATCACAACTTGAGACAAAGTTGCAGCAGTTTAAGGAAGAAAAACATCAACTGTTTTTACAACTCAAGAAGGTTTTAAATGAAGATGATAACAGAAGAAGACAGTTGCAGAAAGATGCAAAGTAAGAAATTAATTTTAATAGGTATTTCTGTATTTCACTTGTTAATTACCTACACCTACATAGAATAACAGTTTTGTCACAACTTATGTTCATAATCCCTCCTTTTTATTGAGCAAACGAACTAAGTTACACTTGTGCTAGCCTATATTTTCAGATTGGAAATTTCACAAGGAATGCTGTAAAGTTCAGTTGTAATACAAATCAAAGTTAGGTTTACTTAAGTGAAGGTGAATTTAAGTAGATGTATAGTAATATAAAATATCCATAGTCCATAGTACAAACACAACACGTCTAAAGCATATCTTTACTTGTCTTTGTCTTATGCATACCTTGCTGGGTCTATGTTGTGAATTACTTGATGAACTACTAATAACATTTTAACTGCCTCTTTCACAAAATGTGATTAAGGTCTGAGGTTATCTATTCAGCTATATTTTATTTAGAAGTTAATTAATTAAAAGTTCAATCTAAAAACACTGTAAAAAGACCCCAGATTTTGAAGATAAAGTTGAAGTGAATGAAAATGGTCATCACTTTAAATGACAGATGTCATTAACTGTTAGAATTGTGCAATGAGTATCTACCTACACAATATATGTTATCTTAACCCAAGTGCCTCCCTATAAAACACTTACTTACATAACAAAACTGAAGCAGTAAAGCATTGAAGTAGTTTACTATAGTCAAAAGCGATCTTATTGTGCGGGTCCAAAAGTCACAATTTTCAGTAAAAACTTCAGTTTGAAAAAATCAAAAAGTTGTATTTTCGAAAAAGCGCTGTATTTTTTTTATTTAAAGATATTTTTAAAATCTGTAAAAACATTGTTAGGACAACTTTTTATGCTCGACGCACCCATGTATTCAGTTTTTAGTTCTAACGATTTGGTTATGAGAAACCAGCATCAACTTCTTTTTTTCTTATGGCGGCCATTTTGTTTTTTAGCACATTTAAAAAGAACTTTTTTTATCTTTTCTAATGATGTATAACACTTCATAAAAATATTTTATTTTTATGTCAGAAAACGACAAATTTAATTTTTAGCTGGGTTGGCCATGACTGCGGAGGCCATTTGCGGTACAAAACAAATATTGCTAGTGTTTCATTTACTGAAAAATATACGAAACATTGATCAGACAAACATCAAATTTAACTTTCATTTTTAGTAATTTTTGTTTTTATTCATATTTGTTAAAAGGTAAGTTTAATAATAGCTGCCCTGCCAAACATCATTAAAAAAAATATCAATATGTTAAGAATGTTATATTAAATGCAATATGAATACAAGTGTAGCACCGTCAGTTATTTGGAACTCAATCCTGACAGTCAACACTCAAGAGTCAAGCCTTAAGACAAGTCTGTTATGAACCTATGAAATTATAGAAGCCTTGGGAAGCCATGTGACCAAAGGACAAAATGATATTGAAACAAGATTGAGTTGGCTTTAGCAACAGTTGCTACGGAGGGCGGTTGCCGTACAAAACAATATTTGCTATTAATTTCCAAACTATCGGTCTAAATGTAGGTATCTGTTTCTGCTTATAACTGCTTACTTTACAAGTTACTACTATTAACATACCCAAACTAACCAATCTAACCATAACTAATATAATAACTACATTAACAAAATAAACTAGATGCTTTTAATTAAAATACATACATATTCAGCTAAACTATCCAAAATGACGGCCATTTTTATTGATGCATTTTTCACATTTTTTAAGAACAGTTCTAGTTACTTTTCGAATGGTGTTCCTATTTATAATACCTAAAACATCCCGAAGTCTTTTTTCTAATTGTTCTATAGTTGCTAAATAAAATATAAGTTCCCGCACTCTCAAATCACGCGAAACCGGCTAGACCCCACCACCTCGTCCCGCTCGAGGAGCCAGCCACCGCCGATGCATCCGCATACACAGTTTTGTTCATGGTATTTGACGGTACAAAGTACAAAGTTTACAGAATATGCAGGTATCTGCGGCACGCCTGTGATCTCAATGCATTAAAGTTCCGACAGTGAGTGAGGCAACTTATATTTATTTTGTAAACTTTGCCCAAAGATAAAAACCGAGGGATGTAATATCCGGGGACCTAGCTGGCCAATTTACAGGACCCCGGTTTGATATAACATTATTGTTAAATTCTTCCGCTAATAAGTTTTGTACTCCTTGAGTATTATGTGCGGGGCACCCGTCCTGTTGCGACCATAGTTCACCATTTAGCTCTTGTTCTCTAGTAACTAAAGCTCTCACGGCCGGTAATATCTGGCCTTCTAAGAGGTTTAAATATCTTTGGCCGGTCAATGTTTAATTGTAAATGAATGGTCCTATAAGTTGATTATCTAAAATCAAATTATACTATTTGACTTTGTAAATATTTTGCGGCTTGTGTAAAATTACCGTACACACCACACCACACATTAAGGCCAAATCCTATTTGTGGCCTACGTTCTGCCACTTGGTGAAGATTTTCAGTGACCCAAAAATGGATATTCACCATAATGAATGCCTCGCAGTTGCTCAAAAACGTTTCGTCGGTCCAAATAATCTTCATACTGAAATTGGGGTTTTCATGACATTGGTTTACAAACCAGTTTGAAAATCATGATCGCCTTGGGTAGTCTGTTTCCTTTAAAACTTGAACAATAGTAGGTTTATAAGGACGATATTTATTTTCTTTAAGGACTCTTTGGATAATAGGTCTTGATATAAGTATTTCCCTTGCATGTACTCTCGTCGACGTCGTCGGATTCGCATTAAAATGTCCTTTAATGACATCGTCACGAGCTTGATTGTCCTTCTGATATTTTTTTGACGTTGGTACTTCAAAGCTTCCATAATTTTTTAAGTTCACGTCAAGCCTCGCGACTAATCTTGGCTGTTGCCTTTCAGGATACAGGTCCAAATAGGCGGCGGTGGCAAGATTTGTATTTCTATTACATTTAATATAACATTCTAATATGTCATATTTTTCTTCACTGGCATATCGCGTGGCTATTTTTAGAAATCAAAATTTATGAAAATTTTTACAAAAACTACTAAATAGAGTTTTGACTGAATAATGTCACTTTTCAGTAAAATGACTTAAATGCCGCTGAATCACCATAGCAACACTATCATTTATTACGGCAAATGGCCTCCGCAGTCATGGCCAACTCAGTTAAAAATTAACTTTGTCGTTTTTTGACATAAAAATAAAATATTTTTATAAAGTGTTATACATCATAAGAAAGGAAAAAACATGTTCTTTTTAAATGTGCCAAAAAACAAAATGGCTGCCATAAGAAAAAACGAAGTTGATGATGGTTTCTCAGAACCGAAACGTCAGAACTAAAAACTGATTACATGGGTGCATCGAGCGTAAAAAGTTGTCCTAACAATGTTTTTACAGATTTTAAAAATATGTTTAAATAAAAAAAGTACAGCGCTTTTTCGAAAATACAACTTTTTGATTTTTTCAAAATATCTCAAAAACGAAAAGAGAGAAAATCGTTACCAAAATGGCGTTGAATTGGGAATTGAATGGCCTACAACTTTCCCCATTTAACCATTTTTCTATCTCATATAGTTTAGAAGATACCCATACATGTATACCCAATTTGGGCCACACTGTATATAT
>MU194784.1:5549-17846 GCA_016904865.1 Pissodes strobi | reverse complement strand
TTAATTAAGATCCATAAGAGGACCGTGGTGTGAACGTGCTTTCGCAAACACCTCGGTCAACTGTCGATTGAGAACATCCAGCCCAGTGCCGAGTATTGTATAAGCTGTGGCCGAGTGCCCTGATGCCACACAATATCGGCGTCGAATTGCCACATTTCCAGATCAAACAGTTGTCTATCAAAATTGAAATGGCTAAAATCTCTATAATTTTATACTCTTTGGAGTAATTCTCGGTGCCGTCATATCAGAAACAAAAACAAAAAACACTAATCCATGGTCCGTTACATTGAATACTTGAGCAGCTATGGAGTACTCGAATTTATAATATTTATTTTACTTTCAATACAGCTGCATGCATTTCTGGCCAACTTAGTAGGATCATTAATAACTTGTGGGAAACTAGAAGTATGCAACAGCGACCTCAGATAGTTGGTCTCTGCACTTTCGACAAACAAATTAACATTTATATCACCTGCCGGCAAAGTACAGTCATAAGAGGCTGACAAGACCAATAGGCTATTCTCGACACAATTTAATTGTTTATAATTAATTAGGGGATGTATAGAAAATATCAACCAAAATTGAATTGCTTTTATACCTTACTTCAATCCATGATAATTGTTCTACGAGGCTCTGATAGTCAAGTATCGCAGACATATCAAAACCCACACCCCGGCCTCCGGTCGCTCTAGCGGCACGGCAGATTCGTAGCCCGTGATATTTAACAAATTATATGGATATTCTGGAGGCAGCCATGTTTGTAATTGCAAAAATATGAAATGTTTCATGAAGTAACGAGTCGCTTATATCAGTGAACGAAGGATCTTACAATTGACATGCCCTACATAAAAATTATCTGTTGAAGATATTGGTTTGGTTGCTGGCTTCAAATTTTTTTTATAGCAAATACACCTCATTGAAAACGATGGATGGTTTGTAGGAACGTAAGTGTTCAATTTTTGATTAGATATACGACAGTGGACACACTCCTAGTTAGACCTACAATATCTTGTAGCATGGGGCTCTCTACATTTCACAAATATCGGCATTCGAACAATCTTTAGCTATATGATTATATTAAGAGCACCTAAAACACCTGGTTATGCATGAGTTATCAGTAACAAAAAGGGTGGCTCTTAGAGGGCCTTGCACTTAGGCCACCAATTGGGCCCGTTGTGCTCCCATCCCGGATTAGAGAACGTGCCGGTCCTCCTGAAGAAACGCCCGCATCTTCTTCAGACCAATACGACGCGACGCACTGAATCTGTCTCGATCGGCGTCGCGCCAAGGATTCTGAGTCTTGCCCACGCGAAGGACCGGAAGTCCGTAACTAGATGGTGTGGGGTCTCGTCGTCATCCACGCACCATCTACACTCCTCCTCCTCCGCAATTCTCAACAGAGTCAGGTGCCGTCTAAGCCTACAGTGCCCTGTGTAGAAACCTACCTACCTGGGCCCTGCACTCCTTCCTCGGTAGGCAACAGTCCCCTGGCGAGACTCTTCGCGGATCCATATATCATGAGCCTCGTTTGTCTCATCCCCGGAGCCGTCCGCCATACCTCTTCCGCCCGACCCTCCGTCCAGCGTTCAAAGCTTTTTCGCGAACACTATGGGCGATCCCCACACATGGATCAGGCACCAAGTATCTGCGTACGGAGCCTTCTCTGGCCTCGTTTCCCGATATACCCGAGTGTCCCGGTACCCAGACCGGCGTAACCTTCTAAAGTTTTGCAAGTTCGATCAGCCAGCTTCTACACTTCCTTACCAACAAGAAGCGCGTGCGGACCGACTTCAGCGCCATGAATGCGGCCTTGCTGCCAGAAGACATTGAGCCTCCCGCCACCGACACTGAGCCTTAACGACTCCCAGACCCCCATCATGATCGCAAAACTTTCCGCTTGGAAGACCGTAGTGTGCTCGCTCAGTGGGAAGGATAATTCCCGCCCCAGGGCCTCACATTCTGGGACCGTCTGTGAACCAGACTAGCCCATCCCAGGATCCCGTCCTTCCCTCCATCCAATCCTCCTTCGTAGAAGGAGAGGAAGTGGAAGCATATCTCACAGAGCATCGCATCACCTGGCATACCCAGGATGGCTAGGTCCCCAGACAAGCCCCGCCTTGGACCCCAGCCAATCTCATGGCCGCTCTGGCCGCCTCATGTTTCACCTAGTCCACCGACGGAGGCAATCCCACCAGTACCCCCAGGGCCCTTGTGGGCGCCGTCCTCACGGCCCCGGTGATGTAGAGGCATGCAAGTCCCTGTAATTTGTCCAGCACTAGTCAACAAGCAAACTGATGAACTGCAGGATATTATAACCCTTCTGAACATTAGTGGACCCCATTCAATAATGATAAAGAAGCTCTACACCATCCTTTTGAAGGCAATTTGTTCGATGCTACCATCATTGTGCAAGATGTCTCTATTTTAATTTTTATGCTGTTAAAATTGTGTTTTCATCATAGTTGGGTTCTATGCCTATTATTTTGAGTTGTGGCTTCTTTTTTATTGGAATATTGGATGAGTAGCTGTTTCCCAGGTGGTTATTAGATATTTGTAGCTTCCTCCTTACTTGAGCAGAGAGATGTGACTAAAACTTTCTTAGAAAAATAATAATAAATGAACTAGGCACTGCCATGTTGTTTTAAAGAGTTGGGACGTCCTTTATACGCCATCAATCTAACATTTTTATTTATTTATTTACGGGATATCACCATTAACAAAATTACAACAAAATTAATAACATAGCCATAAGAATCAGAAAATCATATACTTTAGGCAATGAAGTAAGTCAACAAATCTTGCCCAATTCATACACAATATAAGTACTTATTACTACTTATAAAGAAAATAACAAATTAAATAAGTCCCATGATTCTACATTCACAATAAATTAAAAACTTACATAGAAGTAACTACTATATAAGATGACAATACATATTAAGAAAATTTATATATATTAGAGAAACATTTGAAAATATGCAGATTTACCGATTTTCATTAAACTCAGTCAGACACCGCTTAAACCATAGAGGAATATAAAAGTAAAGAGAGTATCCATTCCCTTGTAAAATATTGGCACAGCGTTTAACGACAATTGACAATAGTGACGTATGATGTTTACTTATACGACACTAAGGGCGGCTTACTGAACTAATGCTAATAATCTATGTTGACAAAACAGGTTCCTGTTTTATCGACAGAAGAAAGGCGGCGGGCTATTCAAATGTTATTTTTATTTTAGTCGTATTTCATATAACTAGACGGTTCGGTTTATGAATTTATCCGCAACAAACTATTACAGCGTTTTTCTTAATCGAGATTAAAGCAAAGAGAGAACCCTGTAAATACATTAGTTTATCGCAGATAAATCCATAATGCGCCTAAGAATAGTTTAGGGTGTAAAAAAATATACACATTTTGCATTTTGTTACAAAGTTTATTAAAAAAACATGCGATAATAAATGGAATAAAAATAACATAAAAAATCTCTTAACAGAATAAAATAGGTAAATAGTGTTGACGTATCACAATATATTTCTAATATTCAAAAACTAATTAACTCGAATAGAACCAAAAATAAAATTTAACAGTTTTTATATATTTCAAGAACAAAATTCACAAAAGAAAATAGCTGCTTACCAACGGCTGCTACTCGCACCACCAATACCTCCATCCACCATCGCCCCAGAACAATTTTAAATTAAAATAATAAATTGATTAAACCGGCTTTCTTCAATCAGCAACCGTCAAACCGCCATTTGTGAATTCTCGACAGCATACTTTTAGCACAGCTTACTAGATAATTTATAGTAAGCTGTGCTTTTAGCAAAGAGTTTTTAGTTCCACTGACGCTAGCGCCTTCATGCGCGGCTGGAATTGCGCAGGGCAGCGGTCAAAGTCAAAAGTCAATGCCAATTTTCCCATAAGAATAAAACACTCTCTTTATTTTTATATTGCTCTATGGCTTAAACCCTGAAGAACTTATATCTATTATGTCATAATGACAATTACACTCATTTCCTAGCAGGTGAAACCTATTTATAGGTGAATATGTACCATGGTTGGTGTGGTGTTTTTTAGGGCATCTCTCTGAGAAATCTGGTTTTGCATCTAAAATTTACAAGACTTAATAATTCAGGACAATCAATAGGTACCAAGAAATTTATAAAGAAAAAGTAAATCACACCTAGTTCTATAATCCTCAAGAGAAATCATATCCAATATCTAACCCTGACCGTAGTTCTGCTATGGACAAATTTTGCAAATTCTGTCTCCAAGCACAGGTTCTGAGACACCTATCCTGAATTCTTTCAAGGCAGTGAATGTGGTTCAAATAATAGGGGCGCCATACTATTATCCTAAATTTAATAATTTTCCATCTAACTATCAGAGGTAGTTTGGTGTAAAGCTAACTACTAACAACTTAACATTAAGGAGTGGAATTTATATAATTAAGTACCTAATTCAAATCTTGAGGTATTCTCATCATTTAATGACCTCAGGGTTATTCTTGACAGTAATTTTATATTTAACCTACATATAATCATCGATATTATAAGTTTCAGATTACTAAGTTTTATAAAATGAAACACTAGCTATATCTATGACATCTACGACATTAACGAATGTCTAAACATATACAACTGCCTGGCCCGTAGCATGCTTAAGTACCTACTGGTCAATAATATAGATCCCACGACACAACAACAGGATTGAGAAAGTTCAAAATTAATTTGATAAATATCTTTAACATAAGCTCGGTTTTGCTGTGCTATGAAGAATCTTGAATATTGGTAGAAAAAAGCATTACTAATTTTTCTGTAAAAATTAATTATTTAAAAACAATCAGCTAACAAACACCTTGTCAAATGGAATTATTTTTCTAATGAACTAACTATCAGAGTGCTTTTGTAAACAGCATCAATGTTTTTTGTGTAAAGTGCGAATAAGGTATGAGTTTAGAATAATAATAATAATAATAATGCCAGGTTTAATTCTTTTATGGTTGGTGTCAACCCTGAGTCAAAAGATGTCGTTTATGGGGAATCATTCTGGCCCGCAGGGGTGGGTTTCCAAAGATTTGATTTTTCTTTAAAGCGCAATTTTTTAGAAAAACGCTTGAACCAACAAAGAGTAAAGAGTGACATCTTAATAGCGAATACTTCCAAATCTTTGATAGTTGATAATTGTAACAAAATTAAACATTACCCAAATACAACGGAACTCACAATTTTACATTTAAATGTTAGAAGCATCAATAATAAAGTCCTACCATTATCTGTTATGTTATCTGATGTAAAACCTCATATTTTCTTGGTGTCTGAGCATTGGATACAAAATACAGATGTAACTGAAGTACATTTTACGGGATTCAACTTTATATGTCACTTTTCTAGATCAACAGGTAAGGGTGGTGAAACAGCTATTTTTGCAAAAAATTTAATTAACATTAATGTCCTCTCTACAAATACTCTCCCTATCGAGAATCACTGTGAATTTTGTGTTACTGAAGTAAAACACGATAATTTGCATATAGCAATTAGTCTTTATAGGCCACCTATGAGGATTCTGATTTGTTCTTTTGTATAATATCAAAAAAAATCCTGTCTACGCCCATGGTCTGATCACTGTGGGCAGATTGTTAAAATTGCTATACCAGAGATCATACCTAACAAATTTGTTCAAAAGAGATTTTTTACTGACAATAATATCCTTCAGTTTAAATTTTTCATAACAAATGAATCATGGGAAAACATGTATAATGTCCAGGGGGTGCAGGAAAAGTAGTCTGCATTTGAACAAGTAATTTCATATTATTTTTGCATGGCTTTTCCAATTTGTTCAAGCAGAATAAAATCTACTGAGTGGGTGAGTAAAGAAATGAAAGAATATGCTAGCTTTATAAAGGATCTATGTAAACTATAAGATTTCAGGGTTAGAGGTTGATTTTAATAGGTATAAGAATGAGAGAAAACACTATAAGAAATTCGTCTCAGAACACAAAAAAAAAGCATTAATGATAACAAAATAATTAATTCAAAAACTAAAAATAAAACAATGTGGAACATTTTTAATACAAAAACCAACAAAAAACTCTTTACAAGATACATCAATTAAAGTACAAAATGATATTACAATTGAAGACTCTACAGTGATAGCAAATAGTTTTCTTAAACAGTTTTCTCTGCTATTACAATGCTGTTGCTGAATATAAGCCAAAAAATAAATTTCCTACCATTTTTTTAATGCCAGTGGATGAAAGTGAAGTCTGCAGGATCATCCTTGATCTTCCTAACAAGTATTCAGCAGGGCCGGATGAACTTCCTGTGAACGTACTTAGAGCAGTAGCTGAACTGCTCTGTGCTCCCTTATGTCATATGATCAATGAAAGTGTTTTGTCAGAAGTCTTTCCAGACCAACTCAGAAGGGCAAAAATCATCCCAATTCACAAAAAGGGAGATAAACAGGATTGTAACAACTACAGACCTGTGTCTTTGCTCCCATCAGTATCAAAGGTCTTTGAGAGGGCGATATACAATCGGCTATTAAACTTTTTGAATAAATACAAAATTTTGGGTATGCAACAATTTGGATTTAGGCCATCAAGCCCAACAGAACATGCTCTTTTTAACTCCTTGAAATATATTTATGAGAATGTAGACAAAAATTGTCAGGTAGCCAAATTGTGTTTTGACTTGTCAAAGGCCTTTGATACACTGAATCATGAACGTTTGATATGTAAGTGTGATGCATATGGTCTTAGGGGAACACAAATGGTATCTGTGCTAAGTCAGGGTCGGTCATACTTTTCAGGGGAGACGAACATTATGCAAGGAGTGCCCCAGGGTTCAATTCTGGGACCATTGCTTTTCATCTTGTATGCTAACGATTTGGAACTGAAAGGAGGAAATGGTCTAATGTGTCAATATGCCGACGATACTTCTTTAATGCTTGCTGGTCAGTCTCTACTGGAGTTGTCCATCAAATGCAGTCAAGCAGCAAGTGATGTGGGAGAATGGTGTCACAATAATTACCTTAAGTTGAATGTGAATAAAACTGGTTTATTATGCTTCTCCAAGGTGGGGGCGGGGACGGATCAGTCATCACTTTTGGTGAAGTTGAACCATAAGTCTGTTCCTACAACTGGTTCCCTAAAATTCTTGGGAATAAACCTAGATTTATGTCTAAATTGGGAGATCCACGTAAATCAGCTACATGCAAAACTAAGTACCAATACCAAGAGCATAAACCTATGAATCTTTTGACTTCAGTAGCCGTTTTCGGACGAGGATAATTCGCAATTGCAGGTATAAAAAGTTATAAAAAGACGGCGACATTGTTTATCCAGAGACTGCCTGCGGATGTACTACTTTGGCTATGTTCAGTCTCTCCTATTATATGGTATTGCCTTTTGGCGATCATCAAGGGATGCTGTACTAACTTTTAAAGCACAGAAAAGAATTGTTAGGTGTATTCTGGGCCTTGGGCATAGGGAGTCTTGCAGATCACACTTTCCTAATTTGAACATCCCTACAGTTCCAATGCTATATTTCATATCTTTAGTTACATTGGTTAGACGTAATCCGAGCTATTTTTACACTAACTCTGAAAATTACAGTGACAGCATGCACATGACTACACGTAATCGGAATGAGTTGGCAATTCCAGCCCATGGCTCGGCATTTTATGAGAGAGGCTCTTATTATATGGCCATTAAGGCTTATCGGTCACTACCTAGTGATATTAAATCTATAACAAATACACGACAATTTAAGAACGCTGTTACATCATATGCCAAAGAAGATGTTTTAACTCTTTCGATTTTTAATTTTTGATATTTTAATGTATGTGTGTAATTATGTGATGTATCAGTGTTGTACAGTTCTATTGCAAGTCATTTTTACCTTTACTATGTTATTTTATTTAAACAATTCTATTCTAGGCGAAAGTTTTTATCAGCGATGTGCACTTTTAATGTGCAGTGTGGGTCATAATTTTAATTTTAATTTAATTTTGTCCTAATGTATTTTATTTTTGCACAAATCTGAAATTTATAGTAATGTAAGTAATTTTTACAAAACCTGCCAATTTTTGGCAGCCTGTAATTCCACAATTTTTGCTCTTGACGTTGCTTTGTCATGATGTATGATTTTGTTGGCAAATAAAGGATTTTTTATTAAATAATAATAATGTACTCCAAACCTGCCACATAGCGACGAAGTTTTTAAACATTTAACAGAATAGACAGAAGGAAAATAATAATAATAATAATAGCATGTATATTAATGCCCATAGTTACCCTATTTTGTCTAAATTATAACATACAAATACAATATTCCCAACTTAGGATTGAGTTGATGATAAGTAGGTAATTCAAATTTGAAGTTGCATATTTATCTTTAAAAAAATTTATTTATTTATTTACTCTATTTACCTAGTAAGAAAAGCAATGCATGGCTATCGAAGAGAGTTGACTAATTCATTAGTATGATTAGAGAAAAAAAGAAGTGAAGTTAGAGTAGAGTCCCTGTGTTATCACAAAAAGAAATTGAATATTTTACTGTTTAATGAGATATAGAATAGACATGTATGGATCTTTTACATTCAAGTTAAAGGATATGTATGCTGCACATAGGAACTAGATGTTTTACAAAATACAGAAAAGAAGATAGGAGAAATTAATATATCAAAAGGACTCACCACAAACTTTCCCAAGATTTCGGTCCCATTTTCCTGAGGTGGTGGCGTTAAAGGTGGTAATACTATTGTGTTCAAAGGTACTTTTCTGCTCTCAGCAATGGAATGCCGTCTTGCGAATGTGATTTGCCTCATTCTTCAATCCCTTAGGTGCCTTTGCTTAAATTACTGACTATGAATTACAAAAACATCACTTACTTATGCTAAAATGTAATACTATAATAGAATAGGAATAATTTACTGCTTCCTATTATTGCTTAATATATAAAAATCTATATTTTAAGTGTTAACTTTAACCTTACAATTAGTGTACAATGTCACTATCCATCTTATCAAATTTATTATTTATTGTCAACAAAGGCAAAATGTGTTTTTGTCTTTCTCTTAATACATGTTTATGCCATTTTCTATCTTTATCTTCTGTACATTTCTTAAGTTAAACACGCCATGGTTGCCTAGGCGACGATTCAACAAATGGTAGGCGTTGGAAATCCAGTGATCCTCTGGTGCAAGTCCTCAAGTAACGGACAAAATATGATATTTCTCAAATAAATTACCAGAATAAACATTAACACTAGGCATTAGGGTATGGTCGTTAACGCGAACGCCGATTGTACCAAAGTATATGTAAACTAGTAGCTCCACTCCCCCAAATATTTTGTGCCAGCCGCCGAAAATCCGCAGATTGTTGGCAGCATGTAGAGCGTTTTAGTTTAATCAGTCGTTCGTGTGTAGGCAGAGTGTTCAGAACAGAGTCGGATTTGTGGAAATCCTTAATTTTATTTCTATTTTAATATTTTATTCGGACTTCGGTGGAAATATATACAAAGCAATGAAAAATACAAAGGCAAATAGGAGAAATCTATAGTCGGATTAGTGAATAGATATGTTAATAAAATTAGGTGAAGGTCGAGACCGGAAAAATCGTCTAGGTGTCAGATTTTTTTTTATAAGTACATATTATATAACGATAACGGAATGCTTTGTAAATATTAAATATCTTTTGGCACTGTGAAACTAACCCAAAGTTGATACGACGACAAACTCAATAGCTAAAATAAGTTGAGAATAAGTGAAACTAACCGAAAGTTAATTGAACACTAACCCAAACTAACCAAATCTATTAAAATTGATTATAACGTATCGGAACTGCTTCAAATGGCTAAAATAAGTTGAGAATAAGTGAAGCTAACCGAAAGTTGATTGGACTACTAACCTAAACTAACCAAATCTATTCAAATTGAATATAACGTAACGGAACCGGTTCAAATGATTAAAATAAGTTGAGACTATGCGAAACTAGCCGAGAGTTCAATCGACGACTAACCCAAACTAACCAAATGTAATAAAATCATTATAACGTATCGGAACCGCTTTATATGACTAGCATAGGTTGAGAATAACTGACACCAACCGACAGTTGAATCGACGACTAACCCAAACTATTCAAATCTATTAAAATTGGTTATAATGTATCGAAATCGATTCAGATGACTAAAATAAGTTGAAACTAAGTGAAACTAACCGAACGTTGATTGGACGACTAACCCAATCTAACCAAATCTATTAAAATTGATTATAACGTCTCGGAACCGGTTCAAATAACTAAAATAAGTTGAGACTAAGTGAAACTAGCCGAAAGTTGTTTGGACGACTAACCCAAACTAATCCAAAGTTAATTCGACGACTAACCCAAACTAACTGAATTTATTAAAATTGATTATAAGGTATCGGAACCGGTTCAAATAACTAAAATAAGTCGAGACTAAATGAAACTAGACGAAAGTTGTTTGGATGACTAACCCAAATTAACCAAATCCATTGAAATTGATTATAACGTATCAGAACCGATTCAAATGATTAAAATAAGTTGAGATAAAGTGAAACTAATCAAAAGTTGAATCGACGATTAACCCAAACTAACCAAATCTATTGAAATTGATTATAACGTATCGGAACCGCTTTAAATGACTAAAATAAGTTGAGAATAAGTGAAAGTAAGCGAAAGTTGAATCGACGACTAACCCAAACTAACCACATCTATTAGAATCGATAATGACGTCGGTA
This sequence comes from Pissodes strobi, assembly GCA_016904865.1. Taxonomy (NCBI): domain Eukaryota; kingdom Metazoa; phylum Arthropoda; class Insecta; order Coleoptera; family Curculionidae; genus Pissodes; species Pissodes strobi. The sequence continues at coordinate 7,082 of MU194784.1, read as the reverse complement.
TTGTAACCATTTCAAATGGCTAAAATAAGTTGAGAATAAGTGAAACTAACCGAAAGTTAATTGAACACTAACCCAAACTAACCAAATCTATTAAAATTGATTATAACGTATCGGAACTGCTTCAAATGGCTAAAATAAGTTGAGAATAAGTGAAGTTAACCGAAAGTTGATTGGACTACTAACCCAAACTAACCAAATCTATTAAAATTGAATATAACGTAACGGAACCGGTTCAAATGATTAAAATAAGTTGAGACTATGTGAAACTAGCCGAAAGTTCAATCGAGGACTAACCCAAACTAACCAAATGTAATAAAATCATTATAACGTATCGGAACCGGTTCAAATATCTAAAATAAGTTAAGGCTAAGAGAAACTAACCCAAAGTTGATTTGGTGACTAACCCAACTAATAGCATCTATTAAAATTGATTATAACGTCTTAGAACCGGTTCAAATATTTGAAATATGTTGAGACTAAGTGAAACTAACCGAAAGTTGAATCGACGATTAACCCGAACTAACCAACCTAATCCGGTTAGTCGTTCAATCAACTTTTGGTTAGTTTCACTTAGTTTCAACTTATTTTAGTCATTAGAACCGGTTCAGATACTTTATAATCAATTTTAGTAGATTTGGTTACTTTGGTCTAGTCGTCGAATCAACTTTCAGATAGTTTCACTTTTTCTCAACTTATTTCAATCATTTAATGCGGTTCTAATATGTTATAATCAATATTAATAGATTTGGTTAGTTTGGGTTAGTCGTCGATCCAACTTTCGGTTAGTTTCATTTATTCTCAAATTATTTGAGTCATTTAACGCGTTTCCGATACATTATAATCAATTTTAATAGATTTGGTTAGTTTAGGTTAGTCCTCGATTTAACTTTTGGTTTGTTTCACTTAGTCTTAACTATTTCAATCAGTTGAACCGATTCCGATGCTTTATAATCAACTTTAATAGAGTTGGTTAGTTTGGGTTAGTTGTCGATTCAACTTTCGTTTAGTTTCACTTATTCCCAACTTATTTTAGATATTTAATGCGGTTCCGATACGTTATAAATAATTTTAATAGATTTGGTTAGCTTGGATTAGTCCTCCAATCTATTTTGGGTTAGTTTCAATTAGTATCAACTTATTTTAGTCATTTGAACCCGTTACGATACGTTATAATCAATTTTACTAGATTTTGTTAGTTTTGGTTAATTGTCGAATCAAGTTTCCGTTAGTTTCACTTAGTTTTAACTTATACCTTAGTCATTTGAACCGGTTCCAACACGTTATAATCAGTTTTAGTAGATTTGGTTAGTTTGGGCTAGTAGTCGAACCAACTTTCCGTTAGTTCACTTATTCTTAACTTATTTTAGTCATTTAAAGCGGTTCCGATACATTATAATCAATTTTAATAGATTTGGTTAGTTTAAGTTAGTTTTCCAATAAACTTTCGGTTAGTTTCACTTAGTCTTAAATTCTTTTAGTCATCCGATACGTTATAATCAATTTTGATAGATTTGGTTAGTTTGGGTTAGTAGT
>JAEQML010068978.1:0-17847 GCA_016904865.1 Pissodes strobi | reverse complement strand
ATATATTTCAATACCGCAAATAAATACTAAAGTTATGAATTGAAACAAAAGCATGAATGGTATGAATTGGAGAAAGATCTTGGCGAGTATTAGTACCCTACGACCTGTATAGCTCTGTGTCTCTCTTCCTTGGTGCTGCCGTTGATGTGCTTCTCAATCAGAGTACCTCATCCAGCTTCAGTACTTTGATAAAAGCAAGTAATCTGGATGGTTCTATGGATGGAAGTTTCTCCTGTTCGACGATGCCGCACCCGAAGCAGGCCATTGACCTGTTCGCGACCGCCTCGCATTCCGTGAGAAGGTGTTCCGGGGTTTCCTCCCCCTCCTCACAGAATCGGCAACTGTCCTTGTTTTTAATTTGTATTCTGTCCACGTGCCTTCTCAACCGGCAGTGGCCCGTAAGAAAGCCGGTGAGGATGTGGAGATTGTTTTTACTCAGTGTTTTAAGGTTTTTGATCTTCCTGGGTGAGGGGACCGTAGAAACATCTTTGATTGCCTTAACCCTGGAAGGTGTTCCCATAGACTGATCCATTTGGTTTGCTCTTCTTTCCTGAATTCTCCCTTGTAGGTGTGGCTCCCTATGCCACAGAAAATTCCCGGTCCTAAAATCGGAGTTTGTGCTCCTACTTTTATAAAATGGTCTGCTTTTTCGTTTCTTTCTATCGCAGCGTGCCCTGGTATCCATTGGAGGGATATTTTGTTATTCTTGCCTAGTTCATTTAGCCTATCTAGGAATTCCCTTACCATTCTGGAGCTGGCTGTTGGCGAGCTTAGCGCTTTGATGGCTGCTTGACTGTCTTTCTTCCTATAGTTTCTGTCGAGGTTGAACTGCGTATATCTTCCTATGGCATTAATTTCCGCCTGGAACATGTCCCATTGTTTCGGAGAAGCTGGCCCAAATACTCCGGTGCCGCCTGGTCCCCTGTTCAGTGCCTGACCGATCTGTATACCATATTATGGCACTTTGCTGCAATCTGAGAATGCAAGTGGTGTTCTCTTTCCATTCTTCTCTACTGCTTATCAAGACTGTGAAGTATTTTTTTAAATTGTATCTTTTGACTATATCGTCCCTGGGGAGCCCAAGAAGTGGTATATGCTTTGTCAGGGAGATTAATTCACTTTTTCTAAACCATCCTCCCTCACCTGCTTCCTCTCTTGTGATTCTAGTCATTTCTTGTAGATACGTTCTATATTGTTGTGGAGGATTCATTTTTACCTTGGAATTTATTGCCTTTGACTCCACAAATGATTAAACTAAAATTTAATAATTTGTGGAGCCAAAGGCAATCAATTCCAAGGTAAAAATAGTCATTTCTTGTCAAGCTGCTCCCTCTACAACAATGTGTAGAGGTGTGAGGTCCATAATTGCCTCGATTGCTGTTGTTGGGCATATTTTCATTGCGCCTGTTATGCTTATACACGCCAGGCGTTGTACTTTGTTGAGAGCTGATTTTATGCTCTGCTTTTCAGTTTCCTTGAGCCAGGCAATCGACCTAATGGGTCGAACTATCATTGCGTACATCCATCGCAGGATTTATGGTTTACATCTCCAGGTCTTTCCTGCAAGGCTTCAGCACACCTTGAGGACCCTTGTAGTCTTAGTTACATCTCCTTCAATGTATTTATTCCATTTGAGTTTGCAGGCCAGCGTTATGCCTAGATATCTGCCGGTGTAATATTGATCCCTTATATTCGGGTAACTTTCATTTTAGGGAGTTCTCTCTTCCTAGAGAAAGGTACTATGGCTATGGTTGTTTTTGATGGATTTCTATTCAGCCCCCAAAGTGCAAGGTAAGTACCCGAATGATTATGATGCCTATACTACTCTAAGAATACACAATTAACAAAAACAATTCCTACCTTGGAGGCCGGGCATTCGTTGGTGTCAAAACTTGAACAGCACCAGTATAAAACGCATTCGTTTCAAATGCTGGTTGCTGATAAGTGGCTTGGTATATCCCATTCGGGTATTGCTGGTAGGTATCAATCGGCTGTCCAGCTGTAGGAATTTGCTGGATAAATTGACCTTGCCATCCTGAAACTGAAGGTGTAAATTTAGACAAATATATTTAATGACAAATACTTAATGAATATATAATATAGGTTAAGCGAACTGATAACGAGCTCCGAAATTATTGTCCTTGGTTGAAAAAATGAGTATTTTCAGAGTTATTTTGTAAGGTTGTACATTGAATGCCATTATTCAATGACATTCATACTATCGATATGGATTTATTCATATGCGTTCTATGTTATGGTTTTGGAAAGTATGCTTACCTTGTGATGGATCTGCTTGCCATACTGGAGTAGGGAAGCGATTTGGATCAGCGTAGAAAGGCATTGGTGTCTGTAAAATAAGAAAATATATCTATGAATTAAAAATATTTGCAATAATAATTAAATAGCACAATATATTTCCAACATATACCATGACAAGCTCATATACAATGTACATATAGGCAAAATCTGGCTTGTAGTGTGATCTATGTATGTTTGCCACTGTGAAAAAAATTATTTAATTAGAACGGTCTTCCCATTACTCCTACTATGCTCTCCGTTTACTACAAAGCACTAAAACCTAAGCCGTACGGGTTGTTCATTCATAAATCACACACCTTGCGGTTTGACAAAAACTGATGGTCTCGAGACAAACCGGCCCTTTGTCGTAGTTTATTTGGCAACTGGGGTTAAAGTTGAGACAGACAGAATACGATTTCGTTACCCTTGGGGGGAAAGTGCCTCGGACCCGACCTGCCTTAACGGTAGGGTGTTTATACGACGGACCCTTTATCCCCTTGAAGCTATCAAATGGAGAATCTCCCCCCGGCTCAGCTGATGATAACACGGACTTTTATTTTCAAGGTTAATGTTGGGTATATTTTTCACGAGAAGAAATTTCCCCCTAAAGGAGTTTCGGTGATATGTTTACTTCGAAAGCGGCGAATTTCGCGATGTTTATCCTTATTTTCAGAAGTATCGGTGAAGGCATGAAAGGTTGGCATTTTTGGCTATTACTTTAAAATCGTCCTTTATCAATTGCTCACTTTACCTTAAACTTCATAATTATTTAAAATATTACCAGCTAATCTACCTATAACGCAGCAAATACCAAAACTAACACAGTTTAATATGGTCTTTCGTACTGAACCTCCGATTAATAAAAACAAATGATAAGAAAAAGTTTTAAAATTAAAACGATCAATACGGATGTTTACTGGAAGATTTTATTGGTTCATACAAAAATATCGAGTTTTTTTTGTAAATGGATCACCCAATATATTTTGAAGGCACCGGAGGAAAAAATTAGCCACATTAAATTTATCAAATGTATATCAAAAATTAGTATTTATTTATTTTTTTTCAATATCATCTTGGAAACTTAAGATTTCACGACGACGATTATCAACGTTACTTTATTTTTTGACACGTTTTGTCCTGGACAAATGATAAAGGTCACATCCTTGATAAACTCTGTGGTAATAATGTATTTTTAATGATCATTATCATGTGCCTTCCCGATTTGAATATTCAGTTGTTCCATCCTTCGACCCAGTTGATTGTGCGTGGTCTTTCCTTATAGGCAAGTAACCCATATATGATCATTTTCGAGCTACTGCTCAACAGAGTAATCATTGATTTTCATTAGAGTAAGTTTGCGTGAAGGGTTTTTCATTATAGGTAACAGTCACGGCTTCCAGAGCTGGACTTATGCGAGCATAGTTCCTAATTTATTTAAATATGTGCTCGCTGAAAATGGATGTACGCTTTTTTGATGTAAGATGGAACTGTGATCCGGTAGCAGGTGAAACTCCTGCTGAAAGTAGTTTCCTTCCGGTTCGGTAAAAGTGCCACCACATTTGTCGTAGTTTTACTACTTCCCAGATCGATATGGACATTGTAGGTATAGATGGTCAAAAAGCTTACAGCAACTTAAATATCTCATCAATGACAAATTCGTCCTCCATTCGAATTCATCGTTGCGGGCAAAAACCAGTATGCTGTCTTCTGGACCATCGTCAATCCAAACCATTGGCATTAATTATTATGCCTTCTCACCTTTTGGGTAGTCCTTTTACCTTAATGCATGGTGTCTCTAAAGACATCGGGTTCGACGTCTTTTGCGCTCATCTTGCTGGTATATTAGTGGTACCCGGACAAGTTCCTCCTAAATGTTCTTTAGCGCAATGGACAACTTCCGCTTAGGTTTTGGGTTACTTTTGCCTCTGAAGAATTGTAGTTTTTACGCAAGTTCACATAAGGGCTGCATTTTTGTTTGGGTTTTTTTGGGTTATTTGGGGTTAGTTTAACCTGAATTGATTCCAAATACAAGTGAGGTTTCCTCTTTTGGTTTCAATAATACTTATTCGTACAAAGAAAACTTAATAAAGCCCTATTTACTAAGTTTTAAAATATAATAACTTTAACACCCTGTGTTCAACTTTTGGACTAAAGTAAATTGGGCTAGATCCTCATATTTTAGCCCCATAAAATTATGCCAGCGTTTTGTTCAGATTTTTTAGAGAAGTCTTGTAGATAAAGGATTAAGAGAAAATTAACCACAAATTAATATTAAGAAGTGTTAAGTGTTTTGGAAAAAAAATTGGAGATAAGTGTTAGATGTAGATAAGAAGACCAAGATACGAAACTGAAGTATCGACACGTCTATCTATATTAATTCAATTTTCAATTTAATGGTAAATGGCAGCTGTTGGCATTCGAGAAGATGATAAAATAATAGAAGCCAGCTGCTCTGCAGCAGAATATTTATATTATACTTCTCCCCCCTTGTATTGGGGGTGAAAGAAAATCAATTACCGAAACAGCACTATTTAAATTATTTTCTTAGTATGCACCTACATAATTTTTGGAGTTTATCCAACAACACCTCTACAAAAGGATAAAGTGCTCACAAAATTTTAGCTCGTGACGTCATGCATGGCTTTTGCGATTTGGAGCGAAGATGTAAGAGAGTGACTTGCGAGCGGAAGGAAAATCGCGATCGAGGCGCAATTGGTTGCAACGTTGCTAAATTACTACGATAGTAGCGAATATTAGGAAACCCGTATATAAAGAATGTATCTCTCTCTCAATTTCCCCAATATTATAAAAACATATTTCCATAAGATGCTCTTTCCTCCTTTTATGATGTGGTATTTCGTAATTTATTTATTTAATTATCTAATACTACTACTTTGTTCGTCCACTTTCCTAAAAATAATACTTTCCTTATAGAGCCGGCAACAGCGCATCATTTTAGACGATGTAACAGAAAGAAGAAGCAACACAAACGATTAATTTGCAAATTTATCGATAATGGCTGCGGTAATTAGTATTATTTTCATGCATGTTTCTCAACTCGGTACCACGGCACATACAACAACCAGAAATATTACTCGACCTGTCAGGCGAAAAAATAAATTTGACCTTGCTAATGTCAGTTGGGTAGGAAAAGTCAGGGCTGGATTTGAAATATATATAAGTATGATTTTCCTTTAACAGAGCCGTAATATAAAATTTCAAATATCAATGGGTTATGAAATATATGTATACCTTGGTGTATGAGCAGGAAAACTAAAGAAATTCTTCTTGGAAGAATATCTCTGGTTTATAAAAGTTCTTATTGCTTAAACATCATGGCTTTTTGCATTACACAATGTCATAAACAACGTTCGTCTCTCACAATGTCAATTATTTGACAAATACACGCCTATGGTTTCTATTTAACTCCAATAGCAACAAAATAAACCAGTCGTAAAAACACGACGCCGCTGGCGGCAGTTTGACGGATTTCCTACCAAGGAATATCTTGCGCGCGGACTTGCGCAGATGCGAAAAAAGAAGATGTGATATTGCTGGTTGTTATATGTGCCATGTCGGAACTACTTATGTGCTTTTAAGTGCGTGAAACTTGTACCTAATATTCGGTTGAATATTTAGGTATAAAATTTATATTGTTAGGCATATTTTTATTTACGTGAAACCATATATTTCAGACTTGAAGACCTGTTGCTTTTATGCTGGTGGACTGGTGTGTTTACAGTACGTTTTGTTCGTGTTGAATTCTATATTTTTCTCTCGCTTTTAGTTAGGTTTATAGTAACTGATAGTGTAATTATGCTTCAAAAGTGTATTCCTGGCTATAATGGAAACAATAAAAATGGGCCTAAAGTACATGTTTTCGGTTTTCCGAAGAACGTTTAATTTACTACAAAAATAGCTATAGGTTTAGCAAATTTACTAGGAGTAAACCATTTAAAGTAGATGGTAAGATGGCAGGATCAATAATAAATCTATCAGTGATTTCTGCCCATATGTTAATTTTCAATTCATGTTGGCAAGGCACAACTTTTATTGCATGTGAGTTTTCATCAGCATAAACATGTTCGATAAGTAAATTTGTAATATGCCTTCTTGCAAAAAACACACGTCGGTAAATACATTTTTTATGACAATTTTTTCATAGGCTCTCCGTTTTTTAATGAATCGACAGAAGTTTGGTAGATATAAAAGCTAAAGGTGAAATGAATGCAACAGCTCTTCTCTTAAAGTCCTATTTATTGCAAAGTTTAAAAAAAATAATAACTTAACACCCTGTATTTCGAAAACTATCAACTTTTGGACTAGAGTAAATTGGGCTAGATTCTCATATTTTAGTCCCAGAAATCTATGCCAGTGTTTTGTACAGATCTTTTAGGGACCTCTGCCGATGAAGGTTGCAGTGAAAGTGAACTGCAAGTTAATGTTAAGAAGTGTTAGTGTTTTGGAAAAAGAAATGGGAGATATGTGTGAGAGGTAGATAAAGAGACGATAAGTGCGTGAAACATACTTAATATTAGGTATACAATTTATAGTGTTAAATACATAAAATCATATATTTCGGAGTTAAAGACCTGTGGCTTTTGTACTGGTCGGCTGGTGTGTTTACAGAATATTTTGTAAGTTTTTATTCGTGCTTAATTCTATATTTTTCTCTCGGTTTTGTCTAGTTTTATGGTAACTGATAATTAGTGTGATTATGCTTCAAAAGTATTTTATTCCTGGCTGTAATGGAAAGTATAAATATGGGCCTAAACTTCATGTTTTCGGTTCCGAAAGGATGTAAGTTTGCGACAAAAATTGACGACAAGCCCGAGATAACTTTGAGCCCACGAGCAACACAAAATTATGTGAAGCTCATTTTCCTGAAGGTGGTATAATAAAAAGGACTACAGTTCAAGTTTCAAACACTGCTAAATTTTTACAATAGATTTTCTAAAACCACGGCTTAAAGAAGACTGTAAACCATCTATTTTTTTAATTTCCTTAGTTATTTAAAAAAAATGTCTGAGCATCCAGACTAGTTAACAGTCACTATAATTTGATATTTCTCACTGCCTCATTTCCTAAAGTAACTTCAGCTTGTGTAATTTTAATAACTGTGATTCTTTGTATATTTTACTTCATTTTAGTCTTTTCCCTTTTTATATTCAATATTATAGTTCTATAGTTGCTACTGTTTATAATTTTTGTACTTTGGAAGTTTTTGTAATTGTAATTAAGCAATTTGCTCGTAGTCAAATAATCGGTATCGGAACCGCTTTAAATGACTAAAATAATTTCAGAATAAATGAAACTAACCGAAAGTTGAATAGGCGACTAACCCAAACTAATCAAATCTATTTAAAGTGATTATAACGTATCGGAACCGGTTCAAATGACTAAAATGAGTTGAGACTAAGTGAAACTAACCGAAAGTTGATTGGACGACTAACTCAAACTAACCAAATCTATTAAAACTGATTATAACGTATCGGAACCGGTCAAATGATCAAAATAAGTTGAGACTAAGTAAAACTATCCGAAAGTTGAATCGACGATTAACCCAAGCTAACCAAATCTATTAAAATTGATTATAACGTATCGTAACAGCTTCAAATGACTGAAATAAGTTAAGAATAAGTGAAACTAACCGGAAGTTGATTGGACTACTAACCCAAACTAACCAAATCTATCAAAATTGATTATAACGTATCGGAACCGGTTCAAATGACTGAAATAAGTTGAGACTACGTGAAACTAACCGAAAGTTGATTGGACGACTAACCCAAACTAACCAAATCTATTAAAATTGATTATAACGTATCGAAACCGGTTCAAATGACTAAAATAAGTTGAGACTAAGTGAAACTAGCCGAAAGTTGAATCGACGACCAACCCAAACTAACCAAATCTATTAAAATTGATTATAACGTATCGGAACCGGTTCAAATGACTAAAATAAGTAAAGAATAAGTGAAACTAACCGAAAGTTGAATCGACTAACCCAAATTAACCGAATCTATTAAAAATGTTTATTGCGTATCGGAACCTGCTCAAATAAGTAAAATAAGTTGAGTCTAAGTGAAACTAACACAAAGTTGATTCGACGACTAGCCCAACCAACCAAACGTATTAAAACTGATTATAACGTATCGAAAATGACTAAAATAAGTTGAGAATAAGTGAAACTTACCGAAAGGTGATTGGACTATTAACCTAAACTAACTAAATCTATCAACATTGATTATAAGGTATCGGAACCGATTCAAATGGCTAATTAAGTTGAGACTAAGTGAAATTAACCGAAAGTTCATTGGGTGACTAACCCAAACTGTCCAAATCTAATCTTCGAAGGTCAACACAGTTCACAATGGTATATTACGTAATGAGAATGAAGTAGCTTATTGCAAACAGATTACTGCACGAGCGAGCGCAGCAAGCGTGGGCTGTAATTGAACAAGTTTGTAATAAGCAAATTTCCATTCAAGTAGTGTACTATACTTTTTCTATGGCTATTTTTAAAATGCCAGTAATACTAATAATTATTACCGATTTGAACATCAACTCTTAAATAATCTTGCTGTCACCGAACACCGAACAATACAAACGATAAAAATTGCCAAAAAATCAAAGCACAGAGAACGCGATGCCGAGAAGTCTCCCGATTTGAGCGGTTTAAAACTAATTTGATTGGCACACTATGCATTATAACGTACGACTCTGCGTTAGTATTCTTTACGCATAATTGTGTGTTAGAATTATTTACTTATTAAGTAAACTGTACGTAAGAAAGTGCTTACTATAAGAGTAGAAAAAAATATTTTACAAAAAAATTACTCATCTTTATAAGCACACAACTGAAGTGCAACTTCTGAAAGAGATATTGGGAATTGAGTTTTTATCTTCTTTTTTTTCCCCCGGTTTCGACCACTTTTTTATTATTTTTTTTGCGCCGAAAACCGCGTTTCTTTTTTATTTCTTAGTTATTTTTCATTCGTTTTTTAATACTTTTATTAACTGTCCGAATAGTTTATTTCCTTTTTTTTAATATTTTTTTCTCATTTAGTTTTATAATACTTTTATTAACTTTCCGAACAATCTTTTATCTTTTTTATGTATTTTTGTCTTCTTTCCTTTTATAATACGTTTATTACCATTCCGATTTTTTTTTTTACGTTTTTTCAATTTTTTCCAATTTTCAAGAAAAAATTTCATATAAATTTTTTTTTTCTTCCCGTTTTTTGCCATCTCCGACCTCGTAAATTTTTTTGCCAAAAACCGCGTTTCTCTAATTTTTTTTTTAATATTTTTTTCCTATTTCTTTTTATAATACTTGTGTTAACTTTCCGAACAATTTTTTACGTGACACGGGGTTATCGCTTGTCAGATTTTTGGTTCGGCTCCGTTCCAGAGATATCGCCAAAAACCTTTTTTTCCCCACAATCCCCCTTGAATTAGGGCCCCGGTCCCCCCATATGTTCAAAGGCAGCCCCCCATAACCCTTCTCGTTCTTCCGAAATTAATTATATTAGTTTATTTTTCTCCCCGCTCTCCTGGCCAAACGGAGGGGGGGGGGGGGGGGGTTACGGGGTCCAGTTTTCTTCCAGGATCCTCATTTTACCCTGGCTACATGTCCCAAAAATTTCAGCCCTCTAGCTATACTGGAGCATGCTTAATTAAAGGGGCGTTTCACTTTGAAAGCGTTTCACTTTGAAAAGCGTTTCACTTTGATAAGCATTTCATTTTTTCCCTCGCTAAAGAAGTCACTTCAATAATAATTAACAAATTGGCGTTCACGCAAAAATTTTGACGTCGACGGCTGTACTACACAAATCTAGGACTAACAAATTGACAAGCACGTGGAGATGACAGTTGGCCGGTTTACCTCCCACTCCAAATTTTTGGGCGGGATTTATATTGTCGCTTCTCTGCGGTTGTTATTCTCGGGTTTTTATATCTAAACACTCACTTAAACACTATGTTTGGCTCGATGTTAGGTAAATGAAGTTTGAAACTGCATAACATGCATACCTACAGTATACCTACTAAAGTATATTTTTGTATTGAGTTTTTTATTATTTTAAGAAATAATAATTAAGAGAAGGTGTGGAATAGATCAGTATAGGTATTTATGTGTAATAACATTTTTTAAGAAGTATAAAGGAAATTATTATACATAAATATATATTCCGCATTATGGTGCAAGTGTAGGGGAGTTGGGGGCCTACGTTTATTTACTACACCTAGTATTAAACCAAAACTGAAACATAACGTTTGGGATTTATCAAGAAGTCTGTCATATAGCGTTTTTAAAGTAAATTAACTATTGATTATTTTCATAAATATTAGTGTAGAATCGCCTTATATGATTAAAATTGCACGGCCTACAAGGATGACGTCACACGACAAGCACTAAGGCCTTGTTATTGAGTGGGTATTGGTTTATAGTGCAGAAAGGTAAAATTAAATTTGCCAAAATTTCTTTTTACAGAAAGAATAAAATATATTTAGTTTTAGATTGTGATCTAAAAGAGGTATTATGAAGACATACGGATACACTGGATACGAGCTATGCTTTAGAACATAATTATTGTTTCCTTCTGGCCTTGCAGCATTTAGAAACGAATATAAATATGAAGTGTGGTAAGAAAGTATATTATGGTGGATTTTCGGAAGAATTAAAAAGTTCAGGAAGTAATGCAATGTCCCATTTAAATTTTTGATTTTTGACGCTCTCTATACAATTAAAAATAATTTTAGTATGTGACCTCTAAGACTTCCTATTCTATATCTTTTACTAGAAATGTTTCATCGCTGTAAATATTGACATATCGAAGTTTGTAATGATAGAAACACAAGCTATATTATCTAAATAGGTTCAATAAACTAATCATACCATAGGTTGTTGCTGGACGGGAATAGACTGGGTAACTGGCTGCGGACTAGGTCTGGAAGGCGGTTGCTGAGGTGGTGCTACCGATGGTCCGTTTGTTTCAACCACTTGAAGTCCACCGGCACCTAGAGGAGTAATAGGTCCATTGGCTTTACGGCCTCGATAACTCTGCAAAAAATAATTACAAAATGTTTAAAATACAAAAATATAATTCCTCATTTTAAATTAAATACAAATAATACAACTTTCCGTTACGGTTAACCAAATATATTCTTTTGGTAAAGTATAGCGATTCTGGGTAAATATTATGGCAAGGTTTCTAAGTAGTTAATACTCTTCTAAGAAATATAATTCAGATGTCTTAATAGTCGAAATATCATTAAAAAAACATCTGGAAATAGTCAAATAGTTCATATTTCAAAATTGAATGACGACCAAATTTTGAGAGAATTTTACAAATATCTTTCTAAAATAATGACATCTTTTTAAGAGTTCTATATATCTCTTTTGCCTTTTGATAAATTTTTTATATCTGTTTTTATTTCAGTGTTTCTGAATTGTGAATGAAGAGTGAAGGCTGTGTGCATGTACGAAATGTATTAAATGAAAAAACCTTTGTATTCCATGCAAAAATTTTTAATCCAAAAGGACGTCTAATCAGCGTAACAGAGCGCTTTCGGCCTTAGCCATCATCATAATAGCAACTATTAACCATATTCAGTTCGTCATAACAAGCTTCGGTTTGATTGTAATTAAAATCTTATTTTATTTTTAGTGTTTAAATTATTTTGCAGATTATTTATTTCAACCCTGAAAATATCATACGTTTAATACATTGCGAATACGAATTTGTTGAAAGCTAAATTAAGCAATTATTATTTAGTTGCTAGAAAAATTAAAATACCTTAAATTTAGTTCACTATAACACTATTACTAACTAAACCAACAAGACTCTGTACCTAAAGCAAGACCCTTTTGAACTGGTATTCTCAAATTTATTTTAAAACTGAGGCATATCTTCAGGTAGTTTATTATCATCCTTAATAGCAAACCGGTATTATATTTCAAATTGCAGTTAACTTAGTTTGCATTATTTGCCTTTTACCTGAACAAAGTGGTCAAAATAGGTTTTTGAAAGGAAGCATTATATTCCTTTCTTCAACTATTTTATATTTTAAATTTTCAATAGGTTTCTCATATCGGAAATTTTACCTGATATTTGTTTAATATTACGTAAGATATATAGTGATGTAATTTAGTTAGTTAGGTTTGGTAGGAGAGGCGGAAAGAGGAAAATTCTGAATTTTTACTAGTTGAACAAAATTGGTTGTAAAGCTTAATGCATACTGAAAAAAACGTACCTTATTTTCATTTTTGTTTAACATTTTTATACTATATATTTGACAGTCATGTTAAATGGCTAACCATTGGTAACCATTAAACCCTAATTAATATCTATGGCTACAATTGAAAACTAATCAGCCAAATGGTCACCACATATTGTGGACCTAAGAAATATTCAATATACCTCTACATCTCTATATAAATGCAGTTTTTACAGCCGTTTTACACATTCGACAATGCTCATGAACATGAACATGGCTTTTTCCCACTTGCGAATATGCTCACCAAAAACCTCAAATAAGTTTGGGTTAAATATGGTCATATTTTTGAAAAAGGCCAGCTTAATTTTTTACTTTTTGGTTGCTTTCTTTGCCTATTACGCCAGCAATAAATAGCTATTTAAATATAGCGGATCTGAAGATGTAAAAGGGCATGAGTCCTAATAATTTTCACTAAAGAAGCTATAAGAACAATACATAAGAGTTACTCTTCTGAGACAAATCTGCCTGTTTTTTAAAAGTCGAAAATTATAGCCATAAAATTAGAATGTTTAGAATACTTTTAATACAAAGTGTTTGCAATATCAGTGAGATATTTACAATTTATTAAAGTTCGTTTTAAAATTACAGGTAGTAGCAAACAATCTATGGTTTATATTAAGGGTGCAAGCGAACCAGTTTGCATTAAATGTGTTTTATTATTTATGAAACAAATCTATATCAGTGGCGTGTTTATAGGCATGTAATTTAAATTAATAAAATATTAAACAATATTTTAACAACTGTTTATTATGAATAAATGAATAATAAAAAACTGAAATTCCTTAATGTTTATATTTTGACCTTAAATAGGGTCTTATTGCAATGATTCTCAACCTCACAATTTAGCGTTGAAAAAAGTGAAAAGTCGTCTTCTGAATAGTCCTATTCGCCTTCTGAGTACTTAGGGATATTGTCGCTGTTGGCATCCACAGAAATAAATAGTGGCTCGATAGTTTCATCTAGCATACCATAATTTTCCCACATTACGTCCTTTTTCTCTGCATATTTGCTCCAAAATTAGAGGAAAAATCATTAATGATTTTGCCTCTAAAAAAACACTTAAAATGTCTTTCACTGAAATATAGAAAGCCTATCAACTGTAATAAAGATTTTTTAAAAAATTACAAAAAATATTATGTATCTTAACAGTGGAAATCTGTTTTTTAAATGTAAAAATAAAATAATCGAAAGATATTTATTGATTCAAAGGGCCTCCACTTTCTTCATTGCCCCGGACCCCGACGACACCCCTCTGCATCCCGTCCCGGTTGTCAATAACGAGAACTGACTGATTGGGAATAAGGTCCAGCATCTGCTCTGGATATTCCTCGAACACATCTGCGTTCATATTCTAGTGATAATCATCAATTTTCTTTAATCGGAGTACTGATAAACCGCTTTTGACAAAGTCATTTTACTGCCAATATATTGATTGATTATTGACCGGCTTCCTTTACCAGAAAGGGATTTAATTAACTCCAGTAGGCCATACTTTTACGAAAAGTTGGCGGGAAGTTATTATATTTTGATCCTACCATATTTTGCAACCGTGTATCCCTCGTTAACTCAGTTTAATTATGTAAACTTTGACTCAGGTTTTGGCCAAGGTACAATTTCATCTTTTTCCACAAGAATTGATTTTCTACTTTGCAGTTTTTCGTAGTGAAAATTCATTTTCTTTAGAATCCTCTATAGTATCGTAAACGGGAAATTTTTCACTTTTCGCACCTCAGGCATTATTTTACACAAGATGGGTATTTCTTTCTCAAAGCAAAATATAATGGTCTTATAGTTGTTTTTATATCATCACCGATGTCTATTTCTTCTCTTCCTACTTTTTTGGTGATATGATTGAGCTACCTTTTTGCTTACGTGATAGTCTGTATAATGTTTGCTCTCCGATCTCAGAACGTCTCAACTATTTTTGCCACACGCACCGGTTGTTGGGTTTTGGTGTCAAAAGCATTGAAGACGTTTGGAATAATAACTTTTCAAGAGCCTCGATCACGACTGACAATAATGACAATAACAGCCAATGAAGTAGATCTATACCTACAATACAAATCCATGATGACTTGTAAAAATTATGTTGCTTCTTACATACCTACAATAAAAGTCCATCAAGCATTCAAATATTTCGGATGAACATAAACTCTAAGCAATTGATCTAGAGTTTCCAGCAAAAACAGGATCCGGCTTTTTTAATTCATATTTTTTGACGAATTGAGAAATATTCCCATTCGACATATTTATAAGATATGTTAAAGGTCTAGTGCATAACATAACATCACAGAGACCATAATAAAATGGATAAATAATGCGCAACAGCTAGAATTAAAAGTACAAAACTTGGAAAATAACATCATCTTGGCTTTTAATTATACTACTGCTATCGAAGGCCCCTTCAACAGCCGATGATGATATCAAAAACATGATTCGAGCAAACAGGAGATTAAGGCGCATACATGCAATAACTGGCAGAGAAAAGGCCAGAGTGACACTTAACCAACATAGAAATATCTTAAAAACACGAATCAAGGTGCATAGAGACGAATCTTGGCTAAGGAGACTTAAAAAGCTGAACTTCGAACATCAATCAACCTGGCAGATGCAGACGTGAATAAGGCGAAATTATTCGCTGACACTATGCAAAACCAAGGCAGATTAAGCGAATATCCTGACGAGGATGAAGAACTACATGGAGACGTCCAAGAAAGAATCAGGCGCCTAGAGCAAAGACACATTCAGCCTAGATGTGATTTACCAACCACCAGATGAGGTTGCAAATATTATAAAGAGGCTGAAGGTCATAAAAGCACCAGGTGCTGACAAAATAAGCAGCCTGATGCTTAAGAAGCTTCCCAAAAAAGGAACGGCCAATATCATCAACGCATCGATGAGACTTGGCCACTTTCTTGGCACGTGAAAGGAGGTTAAAGTGATCGTAATACCTAAACCAGATAAGGATAAGACCTGTTCAAAAATTTACAGACCCATCAGTCTACTTTCGGCTGTGAGCAACGTTGCTGAGAGAGTGGCCCTGGTCCTGGTCTTTCTAGACGCAGAAAGAGCCTTCGACAGAGTATAGCATCAGGGGCTGTACTCTAAGATAGTAGGGGGCTACTCTACCGGATCATCAAGATCATAAGGAGCTACCTAATAGACAGGAGAATTCATGCGAAAATTAAAGGCAAAACATCCAGACCTAGAACACTTGAGGAGTACTGCAAGGCTCAGCCTTTGGACCATGCCTGTACTCAATATTCACGCATGTTATTCAATCACTTGACGAAGCGTAAATTTCCTTGTATGCTGACGATACAATTTGCCCTCATCGATACAAGAAGGACAAGCGTTGTGCTACAGGAGGCAAGAGAAGAACTTATAAACTGGAGGATAAACTGGAAGATCAAGGTTAATGAGCGCCAAACGAAGGTCCATTATCCTCCAGAGGAGAAGAAAGGCAGGGCATCCAATCTTGCTCCCTACATCTTGACTAAAGAAAGACGACGCAACAAACTACTCGAGGCATGATATTGATCTTAATAATTAAACCGAGGCATATACAATAGGAAGACCAGGACTTAATAATCCCGGAAGTTCTCCCCACCGGCCTGCAGTATAGACCTTAAGTCACAGGCCGGAACATAGCTGAGCCTTTAGTGGGTGTGCCAATGGTGAATCCCACAATACCCCCCCCCCCCCCCCCCCCCACAGGTGTGAGTAAAAGATCATTTTCTCAAAAAAAGGGTCTAATGCATGAGACCTTTTATACCTATTTTGGTTGGTATAATATTCAAAATTTCTCCCTGACTGAAAGGCACAATGCTCATATTATGCAAGAGCATCAGCGATTGCGCATAATGACATTTTGTAAATTTTTAGGTTCCTGTATAAAAAAATCATTGAAACAATTTGCCAGTTTTATGGGTTATTAATTAACTATTCTAACTTCTATTTTTTGATTTGAGAAATATCAATAATTGTTATTATTAAGTTTAGAGACAATTTTATTGAGCGCATAGTCTTGCTATGATTTTCCGAGTTGCACTCTATCGCATGTATCGAAACCGAATGGCTGTCATTCCCGTATTCTCAATGCATTATAATGGGAGCATTTATAGTTACAGGCCCAAGTAACGCAAAAAGATTTATAAAGGTTCAACAAACGTTTATATCACTAGTTTATAGAGTAAAACGATACTATAAAAGGTAAGATAATCAATTACATATTACTTATATGACTGCTATTTGTCTTAAAGGGACCATTTTACTCAGCTATTATATAAAAGTGTAACTAAATGCTCCAAAAAAACTAGTCTATAATACTTCTATATAACTCTTTTAGCACGTATATATGCCTAATATATAGCCACTATATAACTTCTTGAACTAAGTATAGCGCTTACCATCACCATCATAAAGAACATATAAAGCATCTATATATAGTGAAGTTAAACTTGCTCTTAAATTGCAATAATGCTGTGTAAGTATTATTATATGGCGCTTATGTAACTGTTTTTTAAAAAAGACATAAATGCAATTTACGCGATTAAATATGCCTTATATAACTTTTATATATTTGGAAAGAGTAACCGCCTCATTATATCTTCTATATTGCAAAATGGTTACAGGAATATCTACTACTCCACTAAAACTCAAACTCAAACAGACATTTTGATAATTACAGAGGTTGTAGGAGTAGCCATTCAGAATGGCGTCTACAGGATATGGAATTATTTGAACGAGATATGTATAAAAAGCTATTGAGGGCAGGCGGGAGTACCTAAAAACGACATGCCAGAAAAAATTTATTGTAATTATGTAATATGCTATCTCGTAAAATTACTACTCGCCATCAAAATTTTAGAAAATTTTTCTAAATTTTTAGAAATTATTTTCATAACTTTTTTTCCATAAAAATCAATACCTACTCAATTTTTAAATTAATTGATCCAAAACAAGTGTTTTATATGAATTCTAATAATTTTGATGAATAGAATGTATTAATTTACTACCAAAACCCAATTTTGTTTTCTATTAAAATGCCGTTTCATTTATCAACATTAGATTTCAGTAAACGATATGGAGTCGCTAACAAAAATTCTTAACATCCTGTGTAGTGGTATTTCACGACGCCATTTTGCTTAAACAGGTAATCTGTCCCTTTAAATGGCATATAAGCGTTTAAATAATCTTTATAAAGCATCTGTAAAGATATCAGTTGTCTGTATAAGAGGATCTTAGGCATGTTTACAAAGCAAGTATATG
>JAEQML010068977.1:0-17848 GCA_016904865.1 Pissodes strobi | reverse complement strand
ATACTGTTGTAATTCTTGGGTTTAGGTTCGTTTGAAAAAAAGAACTTTTTCAGATTGACGTTTCGCCCGTTGTTTCAGGCATTTTCAAAATTTTTAATAATCTAAAACAGGTCATTGTATAAATTAGACTTAATAAAAAAGAGATTTGAACATTTTTACAACATTAAGCGAATTAAAACGAGTGGCTATAAATTAAAACATGTAGAAATACAAACAAACATATATATCTAGTCAAAACGGCACAACGATTTCTTCAAAAAGGGAACATACCTTGAAAATAAAACAACTGCACTCTATAGTGGAAGATCACACAATGTATGCGGAATGCTTGTTATCATTTTAATTCCTAAACGGTAATTTTTTCTCACGCACATATCGATTCGTTCTCCTTAAAGAAACAATAATATTTCTGATTTTGCTTGAATTTGCCGCTAAAATACAACACGATTATATGACACAAGTAGAGAATGTACCACTTTAATTTTTGCCTATTAAGTTGTTATATATATTACTGAGTCCTCCAATATCAGTACGGTCGTTTATCGCATTTTTATCTTTTTTTATTTCTATCATTTCTTTTATAATTAATTTCTGATAATTTTGGTATTTGTTTAAAATTTGAGTTTTATTGAAGTTAAAGCAATGTTTCTCGTTTTTTTGATGTTTGTCGAGAGCTGTAGACGCATTTTTCGTGTACTTATGTCCGTTTAGTCTGTTTTTTAGTAATTGGCTCGTCATTCCTATGTATGTACTTGGGCAGTTTTCGCAAGGGATGGAATAGACAACATTTGAGTTCTTCATAACCGGTGTTTTAGGTTTTAATTTAGTAAAAAGAGAATTTAACAAATTATGTGATTTGTGACATACAACTATGTTATACTTTCCCAAGGAATATTTAATTTTTTCGGAGAGACCATTTATATAAGGAATTGCTACATATTTGTTATCTTTTTGTTGAGAATAGTTATTTTGTTTTCTTGAGCTAGGGTAACTATTGTAGTGTTTATAAATTTTATTTTTATATAGTTATGATTTTTTTTTATTGAACCTTTTAGTATATTGTTACTTAATTTCTTGGGTATAGGTTCTTAACAAAATAAACACTATAACTTTCTACGCAGTTATATTTCAATTAATTTTTTTTTGTTTTGTGTGATTTGAACTTGACGTTTCGGCAGAAATCCCGTGCCTTTTTCAAAAGTCCTAAAACATAATACCCTTCTTGTGAAGCTGCTTTTACATTCGGCTGGGAAATGATGAAAAGGTTTGAAACTCATTGTTTTAAATAAAGGGATTTTGGGAAGGTTTGGAATGTTATCGATGGAATTTACCACCTCATAAAAATTGTTTGTAATCCAATGCTGTCTTTACAATCAACAGGTGCAATAATGAAAATTGTTAAAATTCATTGCTTTAAATTAAAGGAATTCATCAAAACTGTTTTTTATTCAACTCCACTTCTCCTCATCTTCTCTATTAAAATATTTCACAGAATCTAAAGAATAGCCCAAAGTTTTTAATTTTGAAATAATTTTTTAGTTTTTTTAATTAAATTTCTTTTGTACAATAAACGATTTATTTTTTACATTAAAAAATGTTTTGTCTGTTTTAGAAAATGTATTATTTGTCTGTGTTTGTTTCGTTTGTTGCATCTGTGTTTCGAGGCCACATGGTTTATTTTGAATTTTAAAAAATGTATCGTATGTTTGAAAAACTATAGTCTGCGTATCTAGTTCCGTCTGCGTCTCTTTTGTATTGTTAAATTGTTCTGTTTGGGTTTGTTTACAATTATTACAATTTTGAATAGACCCCGACCTATAGATATTTAAACAATTTAGTGCCCCACAAACATTTAGTGCGCCACAAACAATTAGTGCCAGTAGAGACGATCTTAGGATTAATATTTAATTAAATTAGTGCATAAGTAAGTACATAATATGGTAAATTTTAAGTTAATAAATTATTTTATCCAAAATTTTCAAGTAATCTACTTTTTAAACAACATTCTATTAGAAAACTCATTGCTTAAAGTACACAAAAGGTCAAATTTTAGATAATAATTTTTTTCAAATTTTCAAGTAATCTACTTAACGTTTTATTAAAAACGCATTACTTAATTATTAAATTAGTACATAAGCAAGAAAATAAAATAGCCATTTTTCGTTGATAAATAATTTAAAATTCATGTTAATCTTTTATCGTTCATCAATATGAGATAATGAAAATTTGTATTTATTTGAACTACTATACCAAATATGCATATAATAAACAGTATTTGACATACTCATATTACCATTTTATTAAATGCGTACATAACTAAACAAACAATAGTAGGTATTCAACCACTTGAGCCAGACATGCGTCTTTGTTAATCTTTTATCATCAGTAAATATGAGATAATCGAATTTTATATATATATTTGAAGTATTATACCAAATGTGCATATCGTAAACAGTATTTAAAAATATTAGGATTATTATTTTAATAAATTAGTATGTGAGCAAGCAAATGAAATAGCTTTTTCGTTAATAAATTATTTAAACCTCATATTTAATATTTTATTATCATTTAATGGTTACTTGAAGTATACCCCAAATGTGCCCTTCGTAAACAGTAAATAAAATATTTACTAGTAGTTAATTTTTCTAGTTAATGCAAAAAAGATTCAAATAGTTTTATTAAATATATTAATATTAAAATATGATCGTTCACATTCAATTTTGTAGTTAAGTTGTCTTTAATGAATAAATAAAAACTATTTGTAATACCAATCTTGTGCATATCACACACTTCTTAGTTTTTATAGTTAATGCAAAAAAATTCAAATAGGTTTCTCTAGTATGTTAACATAGAAATATGATCGTTCACACTCAATTTTGTGAGTTAGATTGTCTTTAATATATTGTCACGACTAACAACCATCCGAACGTTTTTGTGCTACCCTATAGAACTAGCCGCCGCCGCCGCGCCGTGCCCCTCGCTTCTTTGTCTGTATGACTCATCGCCTGGCCGGTCGCGAAGTTTCAGGATCGCTGGACTGGAATTATCTCGATGGCCTCGTCGAGATCATATAGAGTGGCCTCGGAATACTTCCCGAATGTTCGTGATAGATTTGAGATTATATATAAGCAGACCTAAGGCGAATGTTAGTCAGTTCAGTTCAGTTAATCATTGAGTGTTGAATAGATATTAGTTGTAAAGAGTAGTTTAAAGTGTTAAATTGTATACAGTGATAGTGAATAAAGAGAGTATTAGTTGAAAATAGTCAAGTTGTAATTTTGTTAAGAACCCACGGGAAAAACGTAACTTTGGTGTCCGAAGTTGGATTGTGAAGGGACCGGACTTGCGAAGTATTTTTCGAGGAAAGAAGTACAAGTACGTCAACGAGACCGTTTGATTGGTGGATTCTGGTAAAATTTTATAACATTCTATGGTCAATACAAGGCAACAAACGGCGGAAATGGAGCAAATAAATAAAATGTTGGCCGATTTTATGGATAATTTAAATGCTGAGAGGCGAGCGGATCGGGAAGAGGAAGAACGTAAGAAGCAGATAGAACAGGACCGGCTTCAGAAAATTTTTCAAGATCAAGAAGATAAAAAGCAAGCAGATCGGGAAGAGGATGAACGTAGAAGGCAAGCGGATCGGGAAGAGGATGAACGTAAAAGGCAAGCAGAACAGGACCGGCTACAGAAAATTTTACAAGACCAAGAAAATAAAAGGCAAGCAGAACAGGACCGGCTGCACAAAATTTTTCAAGATCAAGAAGATAAAAGGCAAGCAGAACAGGACCGGCTTCAGAAAATTTTGCAAGACCAGGAAGAGAAAAGACAAGCAGAACAGGACCGGCTTCAGAAAATTTTACAAGACCAGGAAGAGAAAAGGCAAGCAGAGCAGGACCAGCTTCAGAAATGGATGCTTGATGTAATTGTAGGCGAGCAAGGAAAATTACAGAAAATATTGGACGGGCAGAATGAGAAATTTGAAAAAGAAGTAAACAATATACAAAAAGAAGTTGGAACTGTACAAAAAGAAGTGGGAAATGTACAAAAAGAAGTAGGAGACGTACAGAAAGAAATGAAGAATCTACAAGCAGAAGTTACCAGACTAAAACATCAAGTACCAACCGAGAAGGCATTCGCCTCAGGACAAAACATCAAACCTCCAACGTATGACGGTCAAACATCGTGGACAATGTACAGAAGGCAATTTGAAGCCGCTGCTGTTGCCAACGGTTGGAATAACGAAGAAATGGCTACATCACTAGTGGTTGCGCTTCGTGGATCTGCCCTGGAACTATTGCAGACTATTCCCATCAGTCAAAAGGGGAAATATGACATACTTGCAGCTGCCCTGGAGAGACGATTTGGAGACCAACATAGAAGGCAACTGTATCAGGCACAAGTTAAGTCCCGACATCAGAAGCCTGGTGAAAACCTGCAAGAGTTTGAGTCAGAGATTAGACGTCTCATTCAACTGGCCTACCCGGGAGCGACAGAGGAATTTCAAGAGGAACTTGCTGCCCAGTATTTCGTGGATGGTATCAGAGATCTAGAAACTCAGAAAATGCTACGCCTAGCCAAATTTGATAACAGCAGTGAAGCTTTGGGCCGAGCCCTAGAAATCGAGGCAGCCTGTAACATCTCCAAGCCAAAAATCAGGGCCGTATCCATCCAGGAAGAAAACCCGACAAACAGCTGTGAATTAACTGAGATGGGTGAAATTTTGAAGAAATTGACGGAAGTTCTTCAGGCCACGAGGAGATTCAGGGAGCCAATGGAAGATAGGCCACGTAACCGAAATACATCAAATCAGTGCTATAGATGTGGCAGGACTGGGCATTTCAAAATAGACTGCCGAGTACAACTACGGTCTAGATCTCCATCCAGAGACGCTAGGGCCTTCAAGTCAAATCAGGAAAACTTCAATTAGTCAACATTGCGGGGCGGGTGTTGGCTAAAGAAGATAAAGCCCCCAGGATCGTCTCCATAAAAAGCCTAGGAAAAGCCGCCGACAGTCTAACAATTACAGGAAAGATCAACGGAAGAGCCATAACAATTACTGTTGACACTGGTGCGGCGGTGTCTTTGATAAGGTCCAACAGAGTGAATAGAGTAGAAGTTCTACCCATATCAAAGAATGTAGTTTTACGTACAGTTACCGGTGAGACAGCTGAAGTACTTGGGGAAATGGATATCGAACTTCAACTGGGACGAATTAAACTACACCACACAGTGTTAGTCGCCGACATCGAGGACGAATTTATTTTGGGGATGGATCTCATCGGGCAACATGGATTCTCTTTTGACAACAAGCTTAATCTTCTGAAGTTTGGCACCGAAGAGTTCATCCTTAACAAAACAGACGATGGCACACCGACTAAAGTAGTGGCGGCATGTACTGTCAGAATAAGCGGAAATACCGAGCAGATAATTTTTGGGAAATTGGAGAAGGATTTTGGAGGCTGCATCGGACTTATCCAACACCACGATTTGCCTTGCAAACACCTCGTAGGCAAAGCACTAGTCAAAACCGACGGCGAAATACCGATAAGGATAGCAAATATTTCATCCAATTCCATCAAAATCAATAAAGGAGATGTAATAGCCACTTGCGAGCCGGTGCAGTGGGTAACCAGTTGCGAAACGCAGTCAGCAGTAACACCCTCAACATCACCTAAGGAAGTCCTAGAACATTTCCAGAAGTCGTGGCAACATCTGTCTTCCGAAGAACTGAAGAGAGCTGCACAATTTATCAAAGAGCAGAGTACAGCCTTTGAAAAGAAAAACGGCAATACTGGAAGAACGAACATCATAAAACATAAAATCGACACTGGGAGTGCTCACCCCATACGGCAGCATCCTCGGAGGTTACCAGTGACGAAGCAGCAAGAGGTTACCACTTTAGTGGATAAAATGCTTGAAGATGGAATTATTGAAGAGTCATCAAGTCCATGGTCATCTCCTGTTGTCTTAGTCACCAAGAAGGATGGGACTACCAGATTCTGCGTGGACTATAGAAGGCTCAATGACGTCACCAAGAAGGACAGCTATCCACTTCCCAGGATTGACGACACGTTGACGACACTAGCAGGTTCTCATTGGTTCTCAACACTCGATCTAAAGAGCGGATACTGGCAAGTAGGCATTGACGAACAGGATAAGGAAAAGACTGCCTTCTCTACCGGAAGTGGTTTATATCAGTTTAAAGTTATGCCCTTCGGACTATGCAATGCCCCCGCTACTTTTGAGCGTCTTATGGAAGTTGTTCTACGCGGCCTCACTTGGAAGACATGCCTGGTCTATCTTGATGATATAATGGTAATGGGAAAAACTTTCGAAGAGCACCTACAAAACCTGCATGAAGTTTTTACTAGGATCAAGAATGCTCAGCTCTTACTGAATCCAAAGAAATGTTTTCTCTTCCAACAAAAAGTTGAATTTCTCGGACACGTCGTGTCATCAGAGGGAATCCAAACTGATCAACGAAAGATAACAGCAATCAAAGACTGGCCTCGTCCTCGCGACAAACACGAACTGCGGAGCTTCCTTGGTTTATGTACTTATTATAGAAGATTTGTCGAAGGATTTGCAAATATAGCTGCACCTTTACATAAGCTGACTGAAGAACGAGCAAATTATAACTGGGATCATAACTGTGATTCTGCGTTCAGGAAATTAAAAGCGGCTCTATGTTCTAGTCCAATATTGGGATATCCGGAACAAAAGGGTAAATTTGTATTGGACACAGACGCCAGCAACACCGGCATCGGAGCAGTTTTATCTCAAGTACAAGCAGGAGAAGAACGGGTTATCGAATACTACAGTCGAACACTTTCGAAACCTGAACGTAACTACTGTGTAACCCGAAAAGAGCTTTTGGCAATAGTACGGTCTGTTGAGCATTTCCATCAATATCTATATGGGCAAGAATTTCTGATAAGGACTGATCATGCAGCACTTAAATGGCTTTTGGATATGAAACAACCTGAAGGGCAGGTAGCCAGGTGGCTTGAAAAGTTACAACAATATAACTTTAAGGTTAAGCACAGAGCAGGGAGATTGCATAATAATGCAGATGCTTTATCCAGAAGACCATGCGCGGATAATTGTAAGCATTGCCAAAGAGTTGATCAACGAGAAGGAATTACTCCGATTAGGCTGACGAAATTTGAGGTTGATCAGCAGTGGACCACCGAGCAACTTCAAAGAGATCAGCTTGAAGATAGTGAAATAGCACTATTGCTAAGAGCTAAAGAAGAACAGCAACGAAGACCAAGCTGGAGCGAGATATCAAATAAAGGCCTTGCTTTTAAAACTCTGTGGGCTCAGTGGGACTCCCTGGTGGTGGAAAACGGACTTCTTAAACGAGCCTGGGAAAGCGCCGATGGAAAAGTAGTGAAGACACAGTTAGTGGTACCAAGGAGGAAGATATCGGAAGTTCTGGAAGAAGTTCATAATGGAAAGTCCGGTGCTCATCTCGGCGTGAACAAAACGATTGACAAGATTCGCGACAGATTTTACTGGGTCAACTACTGCCAGGATGTGAAATCGTGGTGTCGGCAGTGCTCAACCTGTGCCGCAAGCCAAGGACCCAAAACAAGATCTAGGGGCAAAATGAAACAGTATAATGTGGGCCTACCGTTTGAACGTATCGCCATTGACGTAGCTGGCCCTTTTCCAGAAACAAATAATGGTAACAAGTACATTTTAGTGGCAATTGACTACTTCAGTAAATGGCCTGAAGTCTTTGCAATCCCCAATCAAGAAGCTGTTACCATAGCAGAGGTCCTTGTGAATAACCTATTCAGCAGATTTGGTGTTCCGTTAGAGCTGCACTCAGATCAAGGACGCAACTTCGAATCCAAGGTTTTCCAGAAAGTCTGTGATTTACTCAACATCCATAAAACACGGACTACCGCCTTACATCCACAATCAGACGGCATGGTTGAGAGGTTTAACAAGACCATTGAAGAACATTTGTCAAAGGTCGTAGATGAACATCAGAAGGATTGGGACCAACACATACCACTATTTTTAATGGCCTATAGATCAGCAGTCCATGACACGACAGGACTAACACCAGCCATGGTTTTATTTGGAAGAGAACTCCGTTTACCCTGTGACCTATTATTCGGAACGCCAGACAACCAGGATATGGAAATTCAAGACTACGCAGACTCCCTTAAGGAAAAGTTACTATACGTCCATGAATTAGTCAGAGAAAACACGGAGAAAGCCAGCGACCGAATGAAGACACGATATGATCTCAAAGCTAATTCTATGGGATTTCAGATGAACGATAAAGTCTGGTTATATAATCCACAAAGGAAGAAAGGAAGATCTCCCAAGATAACGCCAGTATGGGAAGGACCCTATACAGTCATCAAAAGAATTAATGACGTTGTGTATAGAATTCAGCGTAGTCCCAGAAGCAAACTGAAAGTTGTTCACCTCGACAGACTAAAAGCATACCACGGACATGCAGTATCTGATCGGGACGATCAGGTTTAAGAGGGAGGCAATGTCACGACTAACAACCATCCGAACGTTTTTGTGCTACCCTATAGAACTAGCCGCCGCCGCCGCGCCGTGCCCCTCGCTTCTTTGTCTGTATGACTCATCGCCTGGCCGGTCGCGAAGTTTCAGGATCGCTGGACTGGAATTATCTCGATGGCCTCGTCGAGATCATATAGAGTGGCCTCGGAATACTTCCCGAATGTTCGTGATAGATTTGAGATTATATATAAGCAGACCTAAGGCGAATGTTAGTCAGTTCAGTTCAGTTAATCATTGAGTGTTGAATAGATATTAGTTGTAAAGAGTAGTTTAAAGTGTTAAATTGTATACAGTGATAGTGAATAAAGAGAGTATTAGTTGAAAATAGTCAAGTTGTAATTTTGTTAAGAACCCACGGGAAAAACGTAACAATATAAATAAAAAATATTTAAATTATTTTGCGAAATTTTATTGTTGTTTTTAAATAACTACTATTTTATTTTAATACTAGTTAAATTGAATTCAAAATTTGTATAGTTTGTTATTTTTTATAGTTAATATAAGAAAACGATTGAAATAAGCTTATCTAATACGGTACTATAGAAATATGAGTATTTGCATCAATATCAAAAACTTCATTAGTAACATTACAATAGGATAAATAAAAGATATTTAAATTATTTTGCCAAATTTTATTGTTGTTTTTCAAATAACTACTATGCCATTTTAATAATAGTTAAACGGAACTCAAAATTTGTATAGGTTATTTTTTTATAGTTAATACAAGAAAACGATTAAAATAAGCTTATCTAATTCGATACTATAGAAATATGAGTGTTTGCATCAATATCAAAAACTCCATTAGTAACATTACAATATACACAAGCGTTTGGTATGGTTATCTGATACAATGATCTGGAACAAATTATACATTTCAAATCATTAATTGAATATTCCATTTTCCTCTTATAGTGGGTATTAACATGTTTATGAATAGTAGAATTTTGAAAAAAAAAACTGAGATGATGTGAAAAACAAAAATAACACAATATATGATCTTCTCTATCCGGAAATGTTGTTACAACAGCATAACTCTGCGTTATGCAAAACACTCGGTGGAAAAAACCAACCTCATTATAGTTTTCAAGGAACACCACATTTCCATCTGCATATTCATCTTCTGCATCCGTTTCCATTTCTTCTGGATTGGATGGTTCTGCTTCGATTTGCATAAAATTGTTAACATCATGGTCACCTATAAATTGAAATTTTTCGATGTCTATTGAACCAAAATCTCTAAAATTTAGAAAGTCCAAAACTCTCTGGATGTTTACATCATCCCTAATATCATCCATTTTGTATTGCTAATATCAAAACTTCTTTCTTCACTGAAAGCAGCACTTATGATTGCCAGACTTAGGAACACAAATTTCTACAAACTGTTCGTCTATGGGATTTTTGTTATTTACTTTAATTTTTTCACCACTTGCTTTTTGGAACCACTATATCTTTTTCGTTTTCTTGTATTCACCATTATCTACCTGTACAAATTTTGAATTAAAGTTTTGAACTCTAAGCTGCTAGTTTTATAATAACTGTTTAGTGGGGAATAAAAGCTTAAGGTTAAGTACAAAATGTATCAAGGTTATACCAAAGGCAACACCTTGTTTCACGGTGGGAGAATGTCCTCGGTAGGCGGAGTGTGGACATGTATCAAGGTTATACCGAGGCGTAATTAAACAAGGTTACATTACAGAGTGAATCAACACCCAGACTTATGTGTATCTTAATAGTAGAACTAATATTTTACCGGACGGCACAAACTTATTTCCTTACGAGAGAGACTCCTCAAAACCCAACGGGAGAGAGCCCTCACGGAGGCGATAAATTGCTTCCTCCGTGAGGACTCACTCTCGTTTATTCACTACTGTGGCATTAGCTTTCAAACGATTTGCGTTAGCGTTACCCTCGGGATGTTAGTTCTTATATGTTGATTTTAAGTTACTGTATGATAAGTGCATATGTATCTGCAGGGAAAACAGTTTGAAAAACCCTGCTACGTAATGACAACACAACATTTAATATATATACTATTTACATATATACAATGTGGATGTGGGCGTTGCCCAAACATCCAGGTGCTGGCTCCACCCCCTCGTTTCGGACCGAGATGTGTTTAAGTTCGATTTAGAGAATCAAAATTGAAATGTATGTACAAATTAGTATTTACAGTAATGAGATTAAAAATTATAGTTATTTATTTTCTCTGAGAAAAATTGCAATGTTGTTTGCATTATTGCCTGTTTATCACCTTCGCAGGCTTCAAGGCAACCTGCGAAGTCTTCTAGTGCCATTATAAGATCTTGAATGTTAACGAGAGAATTTATTTTGTTTGTTACGGTTTGTAAACGTTTGAATGAATTTATTGTTGTATCAGTGTTTGGTCTGATATTATCATTACTTACATTTTGGTTGGTAGCACGCTAACTAATACGCTCACTAGTTTGCACTGTTTCACGAGCACTGCTTATTCTTCCGGGTCTCAACGGCGGAAGTTCTTGTCGAAGCTTCCTCCACTGTAGCGCGCCAGCTGGGGGGGAGCAGGGTTGAATCTTCTGGTGTTGGCTCCTTGCTGTTGCCTGGATTGCGTTAATTGATTTACTTTAAACACATATACAGGGCACTCCGGGTCTATGGAACGGTGATCTCCATTGCAATTTGCACATTTATTTACTGCACTGGTGCACTCGATTATCTGGTGTTGCCCTGCACACCTCGAGCATCGCCACTCTCGATGACAAAACGTCCAGGCATGGCCATGGCCCTGGCACCTTTTGCACTGCATAATGGCTTTTTCATTTCGTCTATAGTCCCAGCTGATCCTTACGTTCATAAGGTATTTGCATGCGTTGTTGAAATGCTTAAGCGTGATATTGCCTTCAGTTACTACCAGATATAAGGGCGTTCGGGTCTTCTTCATCTGATAAATGTCTTTAATGTTCATATCGTATTCGTCAATTAGTGCATTTCGGACTTCTTGGGGTTGGATGTCCCCATCCAAACCCTTCAGCACGAAGGCGTGCGTTTTTGCGAGTCGATCTGCATAAGAATGATATTCCATGTTTTCCGTGTCGTGTTATGCCAATCTTTGGCTTCGTTACACCAAATGATTACAGAATTGCGAGTATACTTGAGCTTATAGTCCTTTATATTTGCTGATTTCATACTCTCAGCAAACCGGTGGTGGTTGACGAGTCCACCCTTAACCACAATCGCGCGGTGGCGGTGGAGTTGGCTTAACTTTCAGGGGCGTTTTAGGCTTTGGGATTACTTGTTTGGATCTAATTATTTGTTTTGGTGCTTCTTTCGTTGTTTGAATCGTTTCAATAGTACTAGCGTCATCGTCTGCGTCGCTTAGCGGGGCATAGCGGTTGCTAGTTTCTACCGGCTCACCGCCAAAGTCAAGGTATACTTGTCGTATGTTCCTTTTAAACTTTAACGTTTTAAAAAGGAACTTTAAATTGCGGTGCAGTATCAGGACAGGACTCATCCATAGGTATTGTCTGAATCGGTTGTTCAGTGGGCGGGACTGACGTGGCTTCGGAGGTCGGATCTAGGCTTATTGCCCCAGGCCGTTTTTCGGCTGATGCAATCTTGGCTGTTGTTACGTTGTCTAACTGCGCACTATGTTCAGAGGTCGTAGCAAGGTCGAGACTCACGTTTTTTGTGGCCTCTACGTTTTTTGTTGATGTTGTTATGCGGTTTTCGATGGCTTTCTTCTTCTTATACGTTGGAGAGGAGTCAGTTTTGCCTTTTGCAACAATTGTAGGGACTGCTGGGGCTCTTCTCGATTTCTGGCCGCAATCAATTTTGGCTTTCGCTTCTAATTTCACTCGATTTTTAATGCGTTTCGGATGCACTTCGAGGTGATGGGTTGTGCCACGGTGAAAAGCTTCCATCAGCTCTTCTTGCGGTCTATCAGTGTCATTGGTGAATACCGAGTACCAATGTCGGCACTCTCTGCAGCTTCTGTTTTCGGCTAGGTTCAGGACTAATGTTTGAATTTCTCTCAAGAGTTTGAGTGCGCTCACTTTGATTGCTAGAGTCCGATAACTCCGAAGCGTCATCGCCCGTCTCGGACATTTCGGGATGTTCTCGGGGATCCGTCCCCGAAGACTAAAAAACTCTTAAGATCTTCCGTCTATTACTAGGGTTTAATAATAAACCCAAGCTAGACCATAGAAATGATGTACAACTGTATTATAGCTCTATTCGAGATGAATGAACACGATTTACGGGCAAAAAGCGCGGGCGAGCTCGTTTTTACTGGAGACCCCGCAAAATCCAGACTGCTTCGTACGACGCGACAGTTCGAAGCAGAGTCCTGTTTTCATGCACAATGAAAACATAATTAAGTAATATTCTTAGGCACTAATTGTAAATATCTATAAAGGCAAGATCCAATTTGATTTGTTCCACGCACAGCTATGCACTCATGCCACATAAAACAAAGGCATTGTTTGTTCTTGCAGCGGCGAACAGTTAGGTTGTAAGTCGATAACTGGCGTTTATAAAAGGCAACAGAGGTTTTGATATCGGGCGTTGCAAATACTGCTGGAGATAAAAAGTGTAAACAACTTTTGATGGATCATTTTTTGTAATTTTCTTGTCATTTTGTTTTGAATGTTAGGCATTTTCAGCTTCGGTTTGATGTGCTTCTAAATCCTGCTTTAACTTTTCTTTATTTGGATCGGTAGAATTAATAAGCATAAGCACAAGTTGCGCAAATAAATATCTTTGTTGGGCCTTTTAATTTGGTTCCAGTTTTTCTGAATTATTTTTCATATATTGTTTGACAAACAGGTGTTTTTTCAGGTTCCAGCCAGATTTTATAATCTTCGTAAAGCCTATTCAGGGTACAATAGTGAGGAATATATTTTCGTTGTGAGTCTTTCTGGAATAATGACTTTCATACGGTATTAGACATTTGTGCAAACGAACCAAATTTTTGTTAAAGGAAGCCGATCTTCCCCTCATATCCATGTGAACAAGTCCAGAAGTTGCAGCGTTTTTATTTTTTATCACTTCAGTAATCTATTGTCATAAAACATGTTTTACATATTTGGACTTTTGGTCCATTTAGCTCCATGAAGTATGTATCAGCAAATAATCTATTTTTCCATTGTTCCAATTTATCAACTTTTTTCGACTTGTAACTTTAGGTTGTCCTGAAATAAGTCCCGATACATATTGAACTTGCTGGTCGTGGTTTCCAGCAGTATAAAACTCCGCAAATATTTCTTTGATACTTCTCTCAGGAACACCAATCTTTCTGCATTTCATTCGACAGGATGGAAGATTCTTGCACGATCTAGCAGCTTTTGTTTTTCCTGACTTTGTAACAGATTCCTTTCCCTCATTTCTCAACTTGTTTCTGCAACAATGTGCCCTCGAAGCAGGGACTAATACGGTTCATTTAATCCCTAGAGATTAATCAAAAGTTTCCATTTCGATAGTGATCAGAAAATTAATGACACTGACAACTTGTTTATTTATAGGGTAACTAATAAGTATTTCAAAGTATACTAATAAAATATTCAACTGGTCCTTGCATTAAATAATTATTGTGACATGAGATGTTTTTAAATTTATACCTACATATTACCTAATTTTAGTAAGTACAAAAAATAATGTATATACCGCGGTACTAAAGTACCTTAATCCCTTTAAAGGCTGATTTTCATATATAGGACTGTGCACCGACTATGCGCCTACCGTTCACCTACCGTGTCCTTGTCCATGTAAATCAAAAAATTATATGTTCCATATAAAACGCACTGCAGTCCTTATTTACATTTTCACATCTAGGACTGTGCTACGACCGTGTTGCGGTCGTCCAGTCCTATTGTGAAAAAAGAGAAGACGCGCGATGGCCGCAGAATGGTAGGCGCACAGTCCTATATATGAAAATCAGTCTTAAATAGTTGTTGCTCGAGGGCAATTAAATTAGCCACTTTAGTCCCTAGATATAATATACTATTATCTGGGAAAATGATGAAGAAAAGTCGAACACCCAGTAATATTTGTAAAATATAAATTATCTTTCTCGCCATTATTTCATGTAAAATTATTATTATTTAATAAAGTTATGCTTACCTTGAGTAAGATTTTTTGCTTTTTCTAAAATACATTGGTTTCTTTTTGAAAACATTATACCACTAAAAAATATATATAAGTAAATAATACTAGATTATCTAAATAAAAATAGGCAGTAGGAACGCAGGTCCTATCATGCTTAATTCGCAGATCCAACTGCAGCGAACAGGTGGTTGAGATTTTTTTTATGGCAGTGGCACACACACTATAGGGAGATCCTATGGCACTCGACGAGTGGTGTGCGTGCGAAGATCTTCATCGACACGGCTCTTAAATAGTTGTAGGTTGTAATTAGGGAGAAACAGATGCCCTGGGAGTGAGTTCCACAATGATGCAGTGCGCCAGACAAAGGAATCCTTGTAAAGCGACGTTCTAGGCGTTTCCAGTTCTACGACGAACGGGTGCGCTCTAGTCGTCTGTTGTGACTGTCTGACAGGCGCTGCTGGGGCGGGATGATGCTGGGCAAATATCTGGAACAGCTGCCGTGATGTCTGCGGTGTTCCAGACTATCCAGATCTCGGGTCGACTCCGGGTCACCGACAAGACGCACAGTTCTCTTCTGAATGGAGTCCAGCAGCTTTAGGATGTTCTTAGGTGCGGCACCCTAGATGTATGAGCAATATTCTAAGCATAGTCTTATTTGCGCTTTGTATAGCTAGAGTAGCTGCTGCGGTGTATATAGTTGTTGCGAAATAGCGCACCAAGCTTCTGCGGGGCTGATTTTGCGATGTTAGCAGGACATATTGCTGTTGACCGAGACACCCAGTAGTCCAACTGATCAGGATGAAGGAAGGGTCGATCCTGCCATAATGATGTCAGGGCACGCCGTATTGGCCTTCTTGGTAAACGTGGCTGCCTGGGTTTTTGTACCATTGCCTTTTGCGTGTCGAGCTTTTTGGGGTATTACCGTGAAAAAACGTATAAATACGTTTTATTAAAAAAGTACGTTCCATTTTAAAATATATAGCTGTGAAAAACGATATGTTCATTTAAATATTTGGGTTCGAATTAATTTGAACGCTTTGTTTGTGAAAAAGGACATGTCTACATGTACTATTTTATGTGACAAATTTTTCAAAAAACTCTTAATTTTATTTTTTTTTTAGATATTTCAACAGTTTATAGTGAGTATAGGCATATGTCATTATACCGTTTTTTGCAAAGGTATACCTGAAAAAATTTTATTTAATGTAAGTATATAAGTATACATATATCCCTACTCGCAAAAAAAATATTGAAATTTATGACAAATATCCAATTTCACAAGCTTTTTATGACTCAAAGGTTATTAGCAGACATGTACCTCTTTTCCCGCTTATAAAACAAGTTATTTTCTATCCGGTGGCAAACTTAACTCATTTTCCCCAATTTTGGACATATACACTTTTCCCCGGCGGACGCCCTTTTTTCACACCCAACCCTGTAACAGTCTGATTTTCCCAGTGTAAAATATTTTAAAGTTCATTTTATATGCTGCATTTAGCAACAAAAGATGCTACATTTTGCGATAAGAATTATTGAATATTACCCTCTTCGGTTAATTAATTTAAAATTTATTGATTCGATTTCTCTTATCAATAAGCTTAAATTTGCTGCACTTATTAATGCAAATTACTTTTATTCTACATGCGGTTAATAATATATGTGCACTAGTTGTTATAACACTGTTGTGGCCTTAAGTAGCTATTTTGTTCATCCCCTTTCTCTTATATTGCCGTCAGGCACTTTGTGACTATATTTATTTTAGTTGATAATCTGTGGCTCGCTTAGGTTTGATCAAACCACTAAAATAAGATATTATGTTATTAGTATAACTTTGCTTATTTACACGAAAAAAATCTGTTCTATATTTAAGAATAACGCAATACTTGAATTCTTAGACTGACATGAAATATTGTAACAAGCAAATTTTAGAGAGGCGACGTGCGACGTTCAAATAGGCGAGGACGTGACAACCCTGGAAGGCGAATGGTGCAATAGGAGAATCTAGTCATGGTGTTATATAATACGGAGTATATATATATATATATATTCGAAATAAGGCGTAGATATAGTTATTGTATGAGTAACATTCATGGCGTTATGTAATTATGATGACTATACTGGCGAAGCTTGAAGGTGTAAGGCCGAAATATTAGTGGCTGTAATAATATTGGCGAAATAAAAGGTGTTACTAAAAATTAGTCGTTTACAGATCAGAAGTCGGGATAACCTACGTATTGTGTTATTTGTTGTGGATAATGGTGAATTACGCGATTTCGGCGAGTTGAATCGCACTGGCGTCTGTCTTCTTTTATTCGTGAGTGGCGGTATCACAAAAACTTGGGACAGCAAAAGGCGAGTGAAAACCTGACAAAGGCGTAATATAAAGGTGATATTCGATAAAAGGCGTAAGGTTGCAACCGCAGGCGAAACCCTTAGGGTAGGCGATTTGGGTTAGTGTTATGGCGAATGCACAGATCGATAAGATCTGGTTGATCTACTGGTTAGTTAAATTAATGAGGGCATTAATTGTTGCAGGATGGCCGAATGTAACAAGCAAATTTTAGAGGCGACGTGCGACGCTCAAAAAGGCTAGGAGGTGACAACCCTGGAAGGCGAATGGCGCAATAGCAAAATCTAGTCATGGTGCTATATAATACGGAGTATATTGAATCCGGATGGTTTTTCGAATGACAATTATTCGAACGACAGTTCTTCGAACGACATTTCTTCGAACGGACAGTTCTTCGAAAAGACAATTCTTCGAATCGACAATTCCTTTTACCGTTTTAGCAAAATTTCTACATGGTGCGTGGTGTAGAAGGTAGCGTTTTTGCCTGTCATCCCGGCGCTGCGGGGTCGATTCCCGTCGGTGGCGACAGATGTTTTGTTTATTGTTTTTTTATTAATTTACTTTTTTCCTAATTTTGGGATAGTTTGGGTTAGCCTTGGGTTAGTTTTGGTTAGCACTTGGTTAGTTCTTGTTGATTGAGCCCCCGTAGCGAGCGGAGCGAGCGGAGGGCCATGCAAAGCCCTAATAATTATATGTAAATAATATGTTTAATAAACAATTTCAATAAATTACGTTAAAATTATCTTTATGTTTCTCTAATTTAATATTTTCGAAAAACGGTCCTTTCGAATATTTGTCTTTTCGAAAAACTATCCGTTCGAATAATTATCCAATCGAATAATTGTCCATTCGAAAAAC
>JAEQML010068976.1:0-17850 GCA_016904865.1 Pissodes strobi | reverse complement strand
TTGACCCTGAGGACAAGATAGATTATTTAATTCAGGCCACTGTCCCAGGAAGTCGTGCTCGGCAGCTGGTGGAAAGTTTTCCTGCCATTGGTAAAAACTATCAACCGATAGTAGACTGTTTAACTTCTCGCTTCGGACGGGAAGATTTGCAAATTGAAGTATATATTCGTGAGCTTCTTAAATTAATTTTAAATAATGCAATTTCCCCAAATAAGTTGGATCTTGCAACGCTCTATGATAGGTTAGAGACACAGTTGCGTGCTTTAGAGACTCTAGGTATAAAATCAGAAAAATGCGCAGCTATGCTTTTTCCCCTGATAGAATCATGTTTACCGGAAGATTTGCTACGAGTTTGGCAGCGTTCGCCAAATAGTTCTGAATTTAGATCGTCGCAAAATAGCTTGGGGGGTTCTGTACATCCAACAATGGAAGAGAAGTTAAATGGCCTTATGTCTTTTTTGCAAAATGAGGTAGAAAATGATCAGCGCATAAAATTAGCTTCGGAGGGTTTCGGTTTGAAGCCATTAGTCGGGCAAAGGGAGTCTGGGCGCGAGGGTACAGTAACTAGGCGTAAATTTGAATCTTTAGAACAGGGGGTACCCACAGCTGCGGGCCTTGTCAATGTTAATTCTAAAATTTTAAAATGCGTTTTTTGTGATATGGCTCACGACGCTGCTGATTGTTTTAAAGCCCAAAAGTTTTCCCTAGACAAGAAAAAATCGATTTTAAGTGATAATAAAGCTTGTTTTTGCTGCTTAAAGATAGGGCATCAAGCCAGATTATGTAGGGCTCGTATGAAATGCGTTATCTGTGGTAAGTCACATTTTCCCTTGATGTGTCCAAGTTTGCCGGCAAACCTACCGCAGAAAGAACCAAGTCCGCCCAAATTGGGCGATAATTCAGTTTCCAACGAATTAGTAAGTGTTAATCGAGCGAGTAGCCACGTTTTTATGCAAACTGTGAGAATACGGTTAGAAGGTGTTAGGGGTAGTCGTGTTCTAAGAGCTTTGATTGACACTGGTTCACAAAAGTCCTATATTTTGCAATCTACGGCAAGTTTTTTGGGTCTCGTGACTAAGCGTCGTGAGAAGGTAATACATTGTCTCTTTGGGGGTTCATTGTCTGAACAACATCATGAATGCTATGACATCAAAATACGTAATGGCAATTTTAGTTTATCTGTAGAGGTTTTGGCGCAGCCAGTCATCTGTGCGGACATTCCACCAGTGTTTTATGGTGATTGGGTCAAGGAGCTGAATGCAATTGGGGTTAAATTGGCTGACCAGTCTATCGGTACAAGTGAAAGTGGAAAAATTGATATTTTAATAGGTTCCGATATAGCTGGTGTTTTATATACAGGCAGAAGGCATGTACTGTCTTGCGGGCTTGTTGCAGTTGAGACGTTTTTGGGTTGGACCTTGATGGGTAAAATTCCTCTGTCGCAGCCCTGCAGTACCACCATGGTCGACATAGCCCTTTTCTGCAAAGATGCGTCGTTGCCCCAGCTCTGGGAAATCGACATTTTGGGCATCAAAGATCCAGTCGAAAAGAAATCCCAGGAAGATGTAGCCTTGGCAACTAAAACAGTTTTCTTAGAGACAGTAGTTGTTAATAATGAGGGAAGGTATGAGGTTCGGTTACCGTGGCTGGAGGGTCATCCTCCCCTTCCCACTATTTGCCGCATCGACCGGTCGTTAAGGAGGGCAGTACGACCAGGATCAGACCTGTTTTTGATGCGTCTGCGAAAGAAAGGGATAAGCCTTCACTCAACCAATGTCTGGATAAGGGTCCTAACATCATAGAGTTAATTCCGAATATTTTGATGAGGTTTAGGTTAAACAAATTGGGTGTAGTGTCAGACATTCGGAAGGCATTTCTGCAAATCAGTTTCAACGAGACTGATAGAAACTTTTTGCATTTTTTATGAGTTGATCCCGAAGGTCGGGAAAAGATTTTTCAACACAGGCGTGTGGTATTTGGTGTAAGCAGTCGTCCGTTTTTGTTAGGGGCAACCATTGAATATCATATTTTAGAGTCATTAAAGAAATGTGCTAGTATGAGTACATCATATAGTGAGGAGAGCATTTTGCTGCTATTGAAGAGTTTTTATGTCGACAATTGTGTCACAAGTGTATCGAACGACGACAGACTACAAGTGTTCATTAAAGAGTCAACTGTTCTTATGAATGAAGCAAAGTTTGACTTAAGAGGGTGGGAGTTTTCGGGTCAGGTGTGTGATACTTCTGATACTCTACCTCTTACTGCGGTTCTGGGAATGATGTGGGATAAATGTGAGGATACTTTGAGGGTTAATGAAGCATGTTTGAAAGGCGTGAATGAGCTTGTGGACAGGCCCATAAGTAAGAGAGTAATGCTTTCATTTGCACAAAGGATATTCGATCCAATAGGTTTCACAGCACCAGCTACCTTGTTGCCAAAGCTGCTACTCCAAAAAACATGGGAGAAAAATTTACCTTGGGATGCCCCAGTGGATTCCGAGATAGAAAATGAGTTTCGTCGTTGGTTGAATGAGTTATATTTTTTGCCAGAGATTAGGATACCTCGGTGCATTCACAGAGACGATTTTAACAGCGGGAGTCTTCATGTTTTTTGCGATGTGAGTAAGGACTCTTATGCTGCAGTTATATTTTTTAGAGGAGTCTTCGCGGGAAAGATTTTTATTCGTTTGCTGGCAGCTAAGTCTAGGATAGCCCCGTTGAAAAAGATATCTATACCGCGTTTGGAACTTTTAG
The DNA here is from genome assembly GCA_016904865.1 of Pissodes strobi. Classification (NCBI taxonomy): domain Eukaryota; kingdom Metazoa; phylum Arthropoda; class Insecta; order Coleoptera; family Curculionidae; genus Pissodes; species Pissodes strobi. The sequence goes on along the minus strand of JAEQML010068976.1, from coordinate 15,097 downwards.
CTGCTCTGATTGGAACAAGATTATTTGCTTCTTTAAAGCAAGAGCTCAATTTTGATAAGGAGGTACAGTTTTATTTTTGGAGTGACTCTTCTACCGTTTTGAGTTGGGTACGTTGTAGGGAAAATTGGGGGACATTTGTGGGTAACCGGGTGAAGGAAATTGTGACTCATACGTCTAGTAAAGATTGGCATTTTGTCCCTGGAGTTTTGAACTCTGCGGACCTTCCTTCCCGCGGTTGTTCCCCGAAACAGTTGTGTAAGTCCAGATGGTGGGAGGGTCCGAGTTGGTTGTATGAAGAGCCAAAGTTGTGGCCGCAAGTTGATTTTGTATGCGATGAGGAACAGGTTCAAAAGGAAAAGAAGAAATCTGTTATTACGCTTATTAACTCCGATTTTTCTTTGGAAGATTGGCATTTTTCATATTTCTCCCAGTTCAGCAAGACTTTGCGGATGGTTGGGTGGCTTTTCAGGTTCCTGCATAATATTAGAAATCCGCCATCAAGGTTGCAAGGGGAGCTTTCTGTAGAAGAACTCGGGAAAGCGGAGGTTCATATTTTAAAGTTGATACAACATTAGTGCTTTAAAGGTGAAAATGACCCTCGCTTATGCAATTTAAGTCCTTTTAAAGACAAACGAGGCTTAATTCGTTTACGCACGAGAATCAGTAATCGAAAAGATGCTGAGCAATTCCGGTTTCCTGTAGTTCTGCCGGCGAAGCATTTTCTGGTGGTTAGGCTTATATTTGCATGTGGGTACACAAGGACTAATGGGTATTATACGCGAAAACTATTGGATTCTTGGAGGGCGACGAGCTATCAAATCGGCTATTTCAAGTTGTGTCGTTTGTAAGCGACAAAAAAGTAAAGTATTTGTGGTAAGTTTACCTCCCCTTCCATTGAACCGAGTACGCGATGCTGCTACATTCGAGATAACGGGGGTAGATTTTGCGGGGCCTCTGTTTCTTAAAAATGGGGAAAAAGTATGGGTGTGCCTCTTTACATGTGCCGTTTACCGTGCCGTACATTTAGAATTGTGCACGGGATTATCCACCTCGAGTTTTATGCAAGCGCTTAGACGATTTATAGCGCGTCGCGGTCGGCCAAAGACTATCTATAGTGACAATGGTACAAATTTTGTCGGTACCGAGAATGTGTTTAATAGACTGGACTGGGAAAAGATAACCACAGATTGTAGTATCGATCGCATTTCGTGGCGTTTTAACCCCCCTACCGCTAGCTGGTGGGGCGGTTTTTGGGAAAGACTAGTGGGCGTTTTAAAGCAAATCTTACGCAAAGTTTTAGGTCGGGCCTGTGTGTCCTATGAAGCCTTAGTTACGATTCTGTGCGATTGTGAAGCGATCATAAACTTGCAACCACTCACTTATGTTTCTAATGATGCTGATGAACTTACGCCACTGACACCTATGATGTTCTTGAGAGAACAAGTTGGCGCTGGTGTCCTTGATTGTGACATTGTTGACACAGCATCTTTGTGTAAAAAGATTCAACACCTACAGAAACTGCGAAACGATCTGAGACAGAGATTTCGCACGGAGTATTTGGGACAGTTAAAGTCTTGGAATTCTAATAAGCCTGGCAGGCAAATTTCTATAGGCGAAGTGGTTCTTGTGGGAAATGATAATGACAAACGTCTCCAGTGGCCTTTGGGACGTGTTGTTGAGGTAATTCCAGGTAAAGATGGACAAATCCGTCTTGCTAGAATTAACACTGTTAAAGGGTCTTTGTTGAGGCCTGTTCAGCGCTTGTATCCCCTAGAATGTAACTCGGAACAATCTGATGTGAAGAGCAATGAACATGGTATGTCTTCCTCAACGGAGAAGCTAGAAGCCAGTGCAAAGGATCTCCATTCTGGTCCGGAACTAGCCAAAAACGCGGATGAGGGATTGGGAGTCATAATAGACAGAGTACCCTTGCCTAGTTCTCGGGTGACGCGTAGTGGACGAGAAAGTAGAGTGCCGAGGAAATATTTGTAACGGGTATTTTTGTCTTGTTTAATTTAAGGTAGTTCTAGGTTTGATGGCGCTTTGGCGCAATAATGGTTTTATGCTAAGTAAACTAGGACGCCTTACTTTGTTTTTGTGAGTCACTCACTTATGTTATCGTGACTCAGGTGGGAGGATGTTAAAGCCATCAAATGTTTTAATCCTAATATATACTTTTTACGCGAAAGGACCTTAAAATATATTCTGCAGCTTGTACCGTGTACACTCTGTCATTAATTAAACACCTAAAGCAAATTTGTGACAAAAAAAGGTGGCTTGACGTAAGGTAATTAAAAAATGTCATATAATAAGTCTGTTTACCATTAGAAGGTTCAAAATCAGTTTTGGCCTTTTATTTTTATTCGAACCGTTGTCGGTACGGTAAGACGGGTAGTTTTCCCGGAAAGCAACACAACACCAACATTTCGCCTCTTCTATTTTGGTCTCCGTTACCGTATCAGCTCTAGGAAAGACTTCAATTATTTTTGTGGACAACCATATAAACTCTGAGATTTATCAAAGCAATGTCCTCTCGAATATGTTGCCAGCTATTGAAGAAGCTTGTGATCTCTACACATTCCAGCAGGATGGAGCGCCTGCTCATACATCTCGGGAAACAGTAAGGTTTCTGCAAGAACAATGTCCCGATTTTATTGAACCCAACAGTGGGCCTCCAAACAGTCCAGATCTCAATCCGGTTGACTTTTGTGTATGGGGACTGTTAGAAAACATGGTATATTACAACCACACCTTTGAAACAATTCATCAACTAAAAGATCGGATTGACGAATGTTGGACAGAATTTTCACAATAAGTAGTTACAAGTGCAATTGGACAATTTCGCCAAAGGCTGCAAGCAGTTGTCGATAATCGCACCGGACATATTCACAGGCAATTTTTGTAATTTTTTTTCTTTCCAATGTTAGTTGAATTAATTCCTAGTTGCTTCTAATTCCTTTCTTTCATTACATTTTTTAAAAATCAAAGAATTTTTAAACGTTGTTGCATTTGTTTTATTTTCGTTTTAGCATGTAGCTATCGAAAAAACGTATCAGCTTAAATTTCAGTAAAACATATTTCTTTTGCAACGACATTAAGTGCAGCATTTTAGAAAAAGACACGTAAGTCCGGTCCTGTCTAAAACTTTTTGATCAAAATTGGACGGCCTCACAAGAACATAGCAGCCTACTAACCCTCCAAAAATTAATCAAATCGGTGCAATACATACAAAGTAATTAGCGATAAAAGAGTGTGGAACTTTAATTTGGCCCACAGTGTATATATAATGATAATGGCGTGGCAAATTATAGAATCGGCATGATGGGTAAAAAATGGTGGTGGCCATTATTTATAAATACAATCGACAGTACTCTTGTGAATTCATGGAAACTTTACAACATGGTGAATCAGAATAAAATGTCGCAACTGAATTGTAAATCATTTATCGCAATACGGCTACCAAGAACGAACAACTATGTCGCTAGAGCACTTCCAACAGAACCACCCAATGAAGTGAGGGTTGATCACTCTGGACATTCAATCAGTAGAACTGACTCCCGAAGAAGATGTCGTGTCTGCAGGAGTCAAACAATTTATATTTGTGAGCGTTGCACAGTTTATTTATACGCCGACTGTTTCCGGCAATACTACTCAACACCATAGGCCGTTGATGCGTTTACGCAACACCATTTATTTTAAAAAGTAGCCGATTTATTTATTTTTTGACGGCATATATGTGTTACTGTAATGTGTTTTGATAATTAAAATATGTTCTTTAAACATTTTAAGTTTTATTTCTGTCATTGGCCGTAAATGGGTTAATGCTGTAAATTATTTTTTTTTCTATTTCCTATTTAAAATGACAGAGTAGCAGAATAGAACAGAAATATGCAAAATTCAGACGTGTTTATTTAACCTTAAGTCGCCATCATAACGTGAAAAAAATCTTAAGAACAGAGAGTGGTTAGGAAGAGTCGAGGCCATTAGTTCATGTGTTAGTTATCCTTAGCCACACTGGTAATAACTTATCACAAAATACTTACTTCTTTTTCATGGTTCACTTCTAATGCTTCAAAAGTAACTGCTCCGAGATAACAATAGGAAATCACCATAGATATTAGGGTCACATGAGAAAATATACAAGTTAGTGTCTTCCAACTGTAGCGTAGAAAATTTGCACATGCACTTTGTTTTTCAAAGTCTAAAGATTCTGGATCCGAGCGGTAACGGGACATTTTTGTCCAGTTTTATTCAAATGACAAATATTCTACTATATCCGAGTTTTAGGCTTGCTTAATATATTAATAATCTAATTTGTTAATTTCTCTCTTCATTTGAAAATGACACACACTATAAAAAAATGAAATTTACTAAATGTATAATTTGTTCGATTTTTGCCCGAAACAACTTAATAAATTGGAACCAAAGTAGCGTAAAATCTAAAAGAAATATATCTATAACTTTATTAATGTCGCATAAAAAAGACATTACATCGATATTTCTAAGTAAATTCTCATTTACTTTATATTATCTTTATGTTGTATAATTAAAAATTCTCTTTAAGAATGCACTTGATTTCAATAGTAACTAACCCAAACTAACCCAAACATTTTTCGAAAAGGTAACATTTGTAAATATATCAATTAACATCTAAGGCTTGAAAGAGTATTTAAATTTTAAGCTGAAATGTTGGATCGAATAATTCAAGTCAGTAATAGCAACTTGTACTTGTACCAGCTAAATCTGCAATTATTATAAAAATGCTCCATTTGAATTATTAGTTTTAATCCTATTAGATATTCACTTCACTCCTCACTTTCACAAATAATACTAAAATATTAAAAAAGTGTTCACGTTTTTCGCAAAAATTCTATCATTGGAATTAACACAGAAACTAATAATTATTCTTGTTTCCAAAGCACTAAACTGAAACCTATGTTTCGGATTTGCCTATATCTGCGATGGCTATTTTTAAATCGTTCACGTTGGGATGTGCTATTAAGAGTGAATATTTACAGAAGATGAAAATAGAAATACTTTAATTTACCATGGGCATAGACGGATTTTTTCTCAGGGGGGACGAACCGTAAACAAGGCCGCAGTGTTACCCGTTGGCGGGGACTAAGCCACCGAAGGCGGAAAATTTGGGGGGGTGCCACGCCCAATTTTTACCCAAAAGTCGTCAAAATCGAGGATTCGGTACCCTCTCGAATAGCATGGCATGAATGGTATGTTGTAAAATGAGTCGGTTAAATTCCCAGGGGGGGCCATGGCCCCCTTGGCCCCCCTGTCTACGCCCATGTAAATTACTTGTCTAGTGTCCAAGTTGTGCAAAAAGGGATTTTTCTGAAATTTACGGAGAACCGCTGATTTGAAATGAAAAATATGCTTAGAAAAATCTTATACTAAAACTAATAGTTTAAGAAATATTCCACTTTCTTAGGTTTTTCGAATTCACAAAAGAACAGCAGATCTATTAATTCTAGACATTTTAAACGGCAATTTTTGCTCTATGTCTAGTGCCCAAAAAAGAGATTTTTTTGAAATTTACGGAGAACCGCTGATTTAATGAAAAATATGTTTAGAAAAACCTTATACTAAAACTAATAGTATAAGAAATGTTCTACTTTATTAGGTTTTTCGAATTCACAAAAGACCAGCAGATCTATTAATTCTAGACATCTTAAATGGCAAGTTTTTGCTCTATGTCTAGTGCCCAAGTTGTGTAAAAAGAGATTTTTCTGAAATTTACGGAGAACCGCTGATTTGAAATGAAAAATATGTTTAGAAAAACCTTATACTAAAACTAATGGTTTTAGAAATATTCCACTTTATTAGGTTTTTCGAATTCTCAAGAGAATAGCAGATCTATTAATTCTACACATTTTAAATGAGCAATTTTTTGCTCTGTATCTAGTGCCCAAGTTGTGTAAAAAAGGATTTTTCTGAAATTTACGTAGACCCGCTGATTTGAAATGAAAAATATGTTTAGAAAAACACGTAACACTAAAACTAATAGTGTTAGAAATATTCCGCTTTTTAAAGTTTTTCGAATTCCCAAAAGAACAGCAAATCTATTAATTCTACAAATTTTGAATGGTAACTTATTGCACTATGTCTATTGTGTTGTGTAAAAGAAAAGGATATTTCTGAAAGTTACGGATAATAGCTGATTTGAAATGAAAATATGTTTTGAAAAAAAAAACGTAATACTAAAACTAATAGTTTTAGAAATATTCCACTTTATTAAGTTTTTTCCGAATTCAAAAAAAAACAGCAGATCTATTAATTCTACACATTTTAAATGGCAACTTTTTGCTCTATGTCTAGTGACCAAGTTGTGTAAAAGGGGATTTTTCTGAAATTTACGGAGAACCACTGATTTGAAATGAAAAATATGTTTAGAAAAACCTTATACTAAAACTAATAGTTTAAGAAATATTCCACTTAATTAGGTTTTTCGAATTCACAAAAGAACAGCAGATCTATTAATCCTACACATTTTGAATGTTTTTTTTTTATGGCAGTGGCACACACTAAAGGGAGATCCTATGGCGCTCGACGAGCGGTGTGTGTGCGAAGATGTTGATTGACACGGTTCTTGAATATTTGTAGGTTGTAATTAGTGAGAAACAGATGGATGTCCTGGAAGTGAGTTCCACAGTGATGCAGTGCGCCAGACAAAGGAGTTCTGGTAAAGCGATGTTCTAGGTGCTTCTAGTTGTACGACGAACTGGTGCGCTCCTGCCGTCTGTCGGGACTGTCTGACAGGAGTTGACAGGGATGGGATTATGCGAGCCAAATCCTGGGAACATCTGCCGTGAAAGTATCTGTAAAACAGAGACATCTCGGCCACATGTCTGCGATGATGAGTCTCAGTCGCTGGTAAGGGTTTTTCTGATCTAAATTGGGAGACAAGGGTACTGTCATCTGCAAAACTGTAAACAGGATTATTCGTTTCGATCAGCAGGTCATTAATATAGATGAGGAACAGAGTTGGAGAAAGTATTGCGCCCTGAGGCACGCCCGCATTGATGGTGAATGTGTCCGAGATGTGTCCATCGACTGCAACGTGTAGGGATCGGTTCTTGAGGAAACTGGCCAGCCAGCGGCAGAGAGAGGCGGGCAGTCCCAAGGACGGCAGTTTGTTGAGCAGTCCGTCATGCCAAACTCTGTCGAATGCCTTTGAAATATCCAACGCAATCGCTCGAGACTCTCCGTAGTTTTCAATTGCCCTATTCCATATATGAGTGACATAGGCCAATATATCTCCTGTCGATCTCTCTTTGAGAAAGCCGTATTGATTATCGCTGATTATTCTGTTGCTCTCGAGATACTTGAGCAGTTGCTGGTTGACTACACGTTCCATGACTTTGGAGATTATTGGAAGCAAGGCAATTGGGCGATAGTTTGAGGGCGTGGTTTTCTTGCCTTTTTTTGGAACAGGTTGCACTCGAGCGACTTTCCAAGAGGATGGGTAAATCCCTTTTCTGTAAGAAAGAGAAAAAAGCCTGGAAAAAACGGGTGTTAGTTCGTTGGCGCAGTTCTTTAGCACGATGGCAGGTATTCCGTCCGGTCCTGATGCCTTTTGCGTATCTAGTTCTTTAAGGATTTTGCGAATATCACGGTGAGAAAACTTGACTTCTGCCATGGTAGTGTTGATGTTCGGTATAGTGGGGAGAGTCTTGCCTTGGGGCACGTCTAAGGTAGAGTGCGATAAAAACATTTTGGCGAGCATGTTTGCTTTTTCCTTGGCTGTAGTCGCCGTGATGCCACGTTCGTCCGTCAAAGGTGGGAGATACGTTTTTGTAAAGTTGTTACTTACTGCCTTTGCTACCGACCAGAAATTCCTGGAACCACTGGGGCATTGCAAAAGTTTATTCCTGATCCTTTGATTGTGTTTGTCCTTAGTTTTTGTCGATCACACGCTTGAACTCGTTTCTCGCTTCTATAAAATAATTGCGATTTTCAGCGGTCTGATTTTGCTGCCAGTACTTATAGGCTTGCTGTTTCCTTCCTACAGCTCTTTCGCATCTTTTGTCGAACCAGGGCTTTCCTTTTGATGGTAACTTGATGGAATTTGGGATGTATGCTTCCATTCCTGAGGAGATTACTTACTTGCATGATCTCTTCGCAGCAGTCTGACGGATCGTTAGTGGCAAAGCAGACGTCGAGCCAAGGAAAATCTAGGTAGAACTGCCTTAGATCGTCCCAGTTTGCAGAATTGTAATGCCAGATTTTGCGAGGCAATGGTGGATCCTTCTGTATGAGTGGCAATTCACAAACCGTTGTAATAAGTTTGTGGTCGGAGGTACCTAATGGCGGACCAACTGTAACCTTGTACTGGTCAGGATTGGTGGTCAGAAAAAGATCCAGGAGGGCGGCGAATTCGCCCCTCTCTGAGATTCGAGTTGGTTCGTCTACAAGTTGAGTAAGCCCGCAGCTGATGGCAAATGCTTCAGCTTCTCTACCTTCGTTGTCGGTCTTGTTGTGATGTTTGAGCCAGTTGGTGTTGTGGGCATTGAAGTCTCCCAGAACGATTATTTCTGAACTGGGGTGATCGACCTGTATTGAGTCAAAAGTGGTAGCTAGTGTTGAGAAAAAGCTTTGGTAGGCTCTATCGCTCGGAGGGCGACAGAGACAACATATAAACTTGGTTAATCCCTTGGCGGTGAACTTGAGCCACATGACGTCAAGGTTGTTCGGTTCGAGTGTTTCCTCGCGGTGACATGAAAGGTCGCTTCGGACAAAAAGGAATATTCCGAACTTATATCTAAATCGGGTATGTAAGTCGTAACCAGGATAGAGGTAGTTCACTGTTGTTGTTGTAGAACATACTTGTGTTTCTGTAAGGGCTAATATTTGTGGTCTATTTGCTTGTAGATGTTGGTGTACCGAATTTATGTTTGTATTTAGGCCTCTTATGTTGCAGAAATCTATTCTAAATTGGTTCGGTATCTTTGCTGTCTGTGAAATGCGGAATGAAGGGCTCCCAGGGCCACCCAGCGCCCGGAGATCCGAATGGCCGGGGAGTTTACTTCCGGAATATTTTGATCCTGGAAGCACCATCATGTCCATATATTCCTACTGTGGAACCCGAGACCACCAGCGCGGAAGCGGAACGTGATTTGGGAAAACCACTTAGCGCTTCCCAGTTCTGGTGGGGTGGTCTTTCACCGGACGATGCGAGTAGGCTTATGCATCTACCACCTAGGGCCGCTTCCACTCGAAGCATCGGCCTCAGACTCATTCCTTTGGCGGTCCCTGGTCTGACAGGGGTAAAAATGGGGTTTGTTGGATCACTCCCCAGTGATCAGCTCCAGACTTTGTACTTTGGTGTTCTCCAGCCTGGAGGAGGACGATAGGATTTGATGGGCCACATCCCGTGGCAACTCGGAATGGTGGGGGCGTCACTCCCCGTAATCAAACTGCTCTCACCAGTTTGACGTTCCTGCCAGCCAATACAATGCAGCCCCTCTTGTCACAAACTGTCATTGATCAGCTCCAGACTTTGTACTTTGGTGTTCTCCAGCCTGGGGGAGGACGATGGGATTTGATGCGCCATATCCCATGGCAACTCGGAATGGCGGGGGCGTCACTCCCCGTAATCAAACTCCTCTCACCAGTTTGACGTTCCTGCCAACTTATTGCTCTATGTCTATTGTGTTGTTGTTTTAAAAAAGGATTTTTCTGAAATTTACGGAGAACCGCTGGTTTGAAATGAAAAATATGTTTAGAAAAAAACGCAATACTAAAACTAATAGTTTTAGAAATATTCCACTTTATTAAGTTTTTCCGAATTCAAAAAAAGAACATCACTGTTCATAGAGCGATAGACAGTCTTGAGTTTTCGATCTATAGGAAACCTACTCAAACCGTCCACACTATATCTTACTTATCTTACCACCCGTGGCAACATAAGATGGCAGCTTTCCATTGCTATGTCAATAGGTTACTTAATATACCTTTGTCTTCTGTCGAATACAACAAAGAAGTAAATATAATTAGACAAATGGCGTTCAACAACCATTTTGATCCTAGTCTTGTTGACGCTTTAATCAACAAAACAAAACTCAAAAAACTAAGAAAAGAACTTTCTCCCAGCTTAATAGACAATTCACAGAAAAAATACTTCTCCATCCCTTTCTTTGTCTTAGAAACGAACCGTAAGATTTCCAAAACAATTCACCAATTGTCAGTAATTCTCAACTCTCCTTTAAAAACAGCAATCAATTTTTAAATAACACTAAAGATAAAATAGATATTATCTCAAAAAGTGCTATTTATAAGTTGTCGTGCAACTCTTGCGAGTGCACCTACATAGGTAGGATATGTAGACCATTGAAAGTCCGTATCAACGAACATTTGAACAGAAACAATTCTACTTTCGGAGAACATTTGCGAAATCATAACCACAACTTCAGTCCTCATTCCGATTCATAATCTTGCATAACATTTCATCAAAAAATTTCAATAGGCTGGATTTCATGGAGGACATCGAGATCCACAACGAGCTGCGTACAAACAACCAAGGCCTCAACACTCAGGTCAATCTCAACAGATCTTACATTCCATTACACAGAAGGCTTCTCGGCTTAATTAACTTTTCGCCCATACACTTGGAGGTTGGGAGGGTCGCTTGATCAAGCATTTTCTATTTCAAATAATTTATCCTATTTTTACTACAGTAATGTAATTTAATTTAATTTTATTTTATTTTTCATCTTTCTTCCTCTTCTTTCTCTATCTTTCAAGTTGATTTAGCTTAGGCATCCCTTCTTAAGTTAGTCCTCTAGGAGTTGAGTTAACTCAGGTTATTGTCACCTCCTTTCTTTTCTGTTCTATCCGTCGAGTTGAGTTAGCTTAGGCTAGCCTTATTTCTAAGTTAGTCCTCTATTTTCACTTGATCAAGCCTTTTCTACCTTCCAAACCAACTTTCAAGCCACCACTTAAACATTCAACCGAATTCTCAAGTATTAACTTGCAAAGTAGCCATTTAATACATATTATGGCATTTGGTTGGTCTCATCTGGCATAGTAGCAACTCCTTTTGTCCTTTAGGTTAACTTTAGACCACTGCAGTAACTTTATTTAATTTTAACTCTCAACTTAATAATTGTCTTTTTTAAAACTGTAAAAATTATCAGTCTACCTGTCAAGACTGTCAATAGCGACACATTCAATGTGTCATCCAAAAGCGTGGGTCTTCGTACCATGCTTTTGTTTTTAATTTGCTCTATTTTAATCTTAATTATGTGAACCATTTCTCAAAATGTGACGTACAATGTGTGATATTTAATTGTGACCATTGTCGTTTTTTGTTGTGTGTCTGATCCATGGATATGTTCTTTGTCTACTGACAAGTATGTAAAAGAAATCCACCATTTTCTTTTTTATGTATAAAAAATTGCACAAAAATCATCATTCTAATTTAATAACTTTAGCTAACCCCCATTTTTTGTAACAAATTTTTTTTAATCCCAACAACAAATTTGTAACTGAGCGTAACAGTATTTATCTCACAAAAATTTTTACCAAAAAATAACCATTGCCTCAACTCAACAACATTCTTTGACTCTCCACTGACAAGGGTTCTTTAACTTACTTTCAGGTAACACTGATGCAGGCGTTATGCGTTACGCTCTTTATAGAAGTCCCTTTGGATTAAAATTTGCATGATATACAAAGATTGTTTCATTACTACGAAAATAAATGTAGCAAACCCTATATATTTGGAATCAGAAAAGCAAGCTCTGTCAATTTAGCCTTTAATATATAGGGTGTTCCACTTAAAAAAATATAACTTTGTTTAATCACGCATTTGTGGAACACACTGTATACAACTGTGCTATGCCACAAAAAAAAATCACATCATACCCTTTATTTTTGTATTTGACATTTTTTTCTAAAACGTCAATTGAGAAAGTTAAAGGGAGGTTCCATTTATAGTGAAACACCCGGTATATTTTTTTGTAATTCATAATGAAATTAAAAATAATTAATTTCTGGAGTAGCAAATATTTGCGAGCAGAACAAAATATACAGGGTGAAACAAATTCGCTTCTCACTATTGGGATCTTGTACACGGTAAGAGATACAGCAAAGTTTAAATTGGGGCAAAGTTGCGTAATTTAAAGGTCATTGATATGCCGTTGAGAAATTCCGGAGATATCCGTAATAAATCGAAAATCAGCTATTTAATTTTTATTTTTTCCTGACTTTATTTCAAGATATAAAATAAAATGAATTTAACATTATTATTGCCACTTTTTCTCCTTTATAAGATGGCAGTATCAAATTTTAAATATGACGTTTCGTGTCCGGGCCCCCATCATCAACTTCATTTTTTTAAATACGGACCTGGATTTTTTATTTAACTTTTTAGAAGCCTTTGGCCTCCTTAAACCAACGATGTATTACACTTGTCAATAAATCAACAAATCTAGACTTTTTCCATAAGAGATAATGCGTTAGACAAAGATGTGGCGATCTTTTTTTACATGATTTCACTTATGAGAATATTTGTTACCGCTATTAGACAAGTGTGATACATCGTTGGTTTTGGGGGACCAAAGGCTTCTAAAAAATGAAATAAAAAATCCAGGTCCGTATTTAAAAAAATGAAGTTGGTCCGGGCCCCCGGACACGAAACGTCAGATTTAAAATTTGATACTGCCATCTTATAAAGGAGAAAAAGTGGCAATAATAATGTTAAATTTATTTTATATTATCTGTTGAAATAAAGTCAGGAAAAAATAAAAATGAAATAGCTGATGTTCGGTTTATTACGGATATCTCCGGAAGTAGTCGGAATTTTCTAAATTTCTCAACGGCATATCAATCACCCTTAAATTGCGCAACTTTGCCCCAATTTAAACTTTGCTCTATCTCTTACCGTTTACGAGATCCCAATAGTGAGAAGCGAATTTGTTTCACCCTGTATGTTATGCTAGTATTTTTATGAAGATTTTTTCTGTGCAACCATTTTTCTTTGTATACATCAATCACATTTTCAAAAAAAAAGTAAAAGAGCGGAAATTCATTAGAAAAAAAATTCTGGGCTTAGAGTCACTCTCTACCTCTAATCCCAATTAACTAGAGTAAAAAGAGAAGCGCGCTATACGCGCTTGTTTCTTCCCTATCCCAAATTACCCCAAACTAACCAGAGTAAAAGAACAAGCGTGCTTGGTGCGCTTGTCTCCTCACTATCCCAAATTACCCAAAACTAACCCAAACTAATGCAAACTAACCAAAACCCACCCAGACTAACCAAAACTAACCCTAATTAAAGAGACAAGCGCGCTATTCGCGCTTGTCTCTTTACTCACAAGCTAAGCAAAAATAATCGAAACTAACTTTAATTAAGCAAACAAGCGCAATGAGACAAGCGCGCTACCCGTTTGATCAACCCCACATAACACAGAACCAAAATCAATCCAAACTAACAAAACACAAAATCTTTTAAAACATGTCAATTTAAATAATTTTCGCGAAAAATATTGTACATGTTTAAAGAGTAAATTACTAGCCAAATAGAATTATCTAATTTTTATCTCCATAACAGTTTTCCGATACTCTAAACTACAAAAAAAATTATTTTCAATAATTATGCATTTTCGGATAAAACTAATAACACCGTTTTAATTAATAGGTTTTTTATCCGATCGGACCAAAAACGACACCTTTCCGATGTGTTTTCTCACCGCAAAAGTCATGATTCCAGTATATTGTATTCGTTGCTTCGCAACATGCAATAACTGTACAAGAATAGAAAATAACAGTCCGGGAATATAACATTCCCGTCCTTGGCCGTTAATGTAACATTTCTGTTGTATTCAAACGCCTTGTTTGTCAGATCTGACGTCTATCAAAAGCAACATTTAGATGCTATTTCCGTAGTTACGTAATAAATTTCAAGCTCGCTCGATTCAAAACTTGATACGCTATTTCGCAACAAAAACTGTATACACCGTAGCAGTTGATCTTGCTCTACAAAGCGCAAATAAGGGCGTGCTTGGAAAATTGTTCACACATCTAAGCACACCCTAAAGCTACTGGATTCCGTTCAGAAGAGAGTTGTGCGTCTTGTCGGCGCAGTTGACCCGGAATCTGGATAGTCTGAAACACCGCAAATATGTGGCCGAGAAGTCCCTGTTTTACAGGTACTTTTACCCAGGATTAGGCCCGCTTTATCCCATCCCTGCCAGACAGTCACAACAGACGGCAAAAGTGCACCGGTTCGTCGTACAACTGGAAACACCTAGAACATCGCTTTACAAGAACTCCTTTGTCTGGCGCACTGAATCACTGTGGAACTCACTCCTAGGACGCATATTCGGATGTAACAGCAAGTGCATGTGACGTGCACGGTAGCATATAGTCGGATGTCGTGACCGTTACATAGAATCAACAAATAGGCCTTCAATTATTTAAACACTTCATGCATGAACTTCCGCTCGCTTCGCTCGCTACGGGGGCTCCACAAACAGAAACTAACCAAGTGCTAACCAACTAATTTAACCCAAAATTTGTATTTTATTTTTTTATTTTGGGTTAGTTTTGGTTAGTTTCTGTTTGTTGAGTCCCCGTAGCGAGCGAAGCGAGCGGAAGTCCATGCATCAAGTGTTTAAATAATTGAAGACTTATTTGTTGATTTTATGTAACAGTCACGACATCCAACTATATGCTACCGTGCACGTCACATATTGTCACGATTTGTATTTTTTATCGGTGACGACACGCCTTACTTAGCGTGTAGGAAAGTAACTCAGATTTAGGAACGCACTACGTCAAGTTGAGAAGAGATAATAAAGGAGACACATCGATAAAAACAATAACAAGTTTATTTACAAACAAACTTAACAATGGTTAGACTGTATACTAATAAAGGCGTGTTTAAGATTATAGATGAATTAAGAGTTTACGCTATTCCCAATTAATATGAAATGGATGTCTTCTCGAGGGAGGCTTAGTTCAAAGTTTGTCTAGCAAGCGACGCGTTTGCCTGCGTATTTATATATTACAAAATGCTGATGGTTGCATCATTAAGGATTAAAGTCGCTCCCGTCGACCGCTCAAATTGTTTATAATTAACAGT
>JAEQML010068975.1:0-17850 GCA_016904865.1 Pissodes strobi | reverse complement strand
TGCACTTTAGCTGCGATAGTTACACAATAAAAGCATGATTCAATGTTTATTGTTTAAACAGTCAAAAAAAATCAATCAAGACACCCCCATAATTGTAAGTATTGTAAGTAAGTATGTGACCCTTTAAACATTGATATAATCAGCTAAGTAATAATTGTACTATAGCACAATATATTAAATAAGAATCAGTATTATTTGAATAAAAAAAGAAGTCATGAAGATGCAATTTCTAAATTTTTGGAGTGATTACATATAGGTACATAAACAGAAAGGGGTCTGTGGCGGCGATGTTTTGGAATCTATCCAGGGGGGAGGGGCTTAATTGTGTGGTTCATCAAATACTGCCATTGAATCATGTTAATTATTCAAGTTGTATATTTCAGATCGCCACAGCAGCTAGAGTGTGCTTGTATTTGGCTCATACTTGGGTAGCTTACCCATTACCTAGTTGTTATATGCCTAGTTGGTTTTCGGTTCTATTGTGTTTTTGTTGTATATAAATGACTTATGGTATATCCAAGGTGAGTTTGTTTTTTTATATAGACATTAGATATTTAAATCAACGCGGACGCCATTCCAAAATCTTTGGCGCTTCCTATATTTGTGCCAAAAATAACCCAACCGAAATCAAGCAATCAGATCCAAAAAGAACTCGTCTATGCCAGAATAATCCCTTCCAATCAGAATCTCTTTTACAGCTTTTTTTAAAACGTTTTCTACTCCCAATTTGTCTAACGACACTCAGAAGTTTATTAAATATCTTTGTTCCAGTATATGATTGACTTTTTATTAATTCAGTTGCATAACCACACTGTTGTTCAATTTTCGATCGAAATTTTTCACGGACAAGACACACTGTCTCCAGAACAAACAATGAAGCCAAACTAACTAACTATCCTCAAGGAGAGAAACAGTAGTCTGCATGACTCTAGATTCAGCCCCGCAGGTAAACTTTATTGTTCGCTTTTGCAGGACAAAAACTGATTGAAAAATAATAATAAACATATGCCATAGCAAAGATGTGCCTCAGTCCAATAGTATACACTCGTTGCAACCTCAGCACCCAATTCGCGAGAAGTCACCCTGATTTTATAGCTGCCTTGCACAAGCCTGTTGTTTAAAGACAAACCATGATCGGTAAACTTCAGCATGTTATCAATAGGAAGACCAAGGAATTTGTTGACCTGAAGGTTAGTTACGAGTTTAGTGTATGATAGAATATATTTTAAGTGACACTTAATTTTTTTTTATTTATTTATTCATCAACGTATCAACATTTTCAAGTAAGTAGTTAGTTATTACATTTACACTAATCTAAAATTATCCTAATCTAAAATTACCCGTTTAGCCTCACTCTTAAAACGAACCTTTGAACTATTAAAGAAATTCACCCTTTCACAATTTACATTAGCTGAAATCCTATTGATGGGGCTGAACAGCAAGTACCACGCTCTACAGTAAGGTATGTGAAGAAGTGTTTTACTTCGTGTTCGGTAAGTAGGAATGTGAAATTGAAAGAGTTCCAGGCACTCGGGGCTTTTTATGAAACCATTGATAATATTAAAAGCAAAACAGGCATCGAAGTATTCCCTCCTACAGGATAATGAAATCAATCCCAAGTATGACATAGTCTGCTCTTCACCAAGATAAATGTTTTGAAGGAGAAGTTTGTACTTTGCAAATTTAATAAATTTATGTTGTACCTGTTCGAGTCTATTTATGTGGGTCTGATAATATGGAGACCACACAATGCAAGAGAATTCCAGAATAGATCTAACAAGTGACATATATAGTACCTTTAATGCGTTCACACCAGTAAAATCTCTGCAAGACCTCTTAATAAATCCCAACATTCTATTGGCCCTGCCAACAATAACTTCGAAATGCTCAGTGTACGTCAATTTAGTGTCCAAGTAAACACCGAGATCCCTGACTATAGATACTTTAACTGGAATATCGTTTATATGATATTGGACAGGAAGGCTACATAGAAGCCTACTAAACCTCATGAAAAAGCATTTTTTAATATTGAGCAGCATATCATTGCGCTGGCACCAGTCAGAAATCAAACACAGATCATTCTGCAAGATCAATACATCCTGAATGACAGAATAATTTCATGTCATCAGCAAACATTAAGAAATGTGATGACAGACAAACACCAAGATCATTTATAAATAAACTAAAAAGAAATGGCCCCAAACGGGATCCCTGAGGCACAACAGAGGTGGAACAGAAAGGTACTGACAAATAACCATCAATTTTCACTTGCTGTTTTCTGTTAGATAAGTATGATTCCAGCCAAGAGAATAAAGACCCGGAGATCCCATAACATGCCAACTTCGAGAGCAACAAACTGTGGTTAACCTTGTCAAAAGCCTTACTGAAATCAGTATATATAGCAAGGGTCTCACAATTCTCCTCAAATGTTCTATTAATAAAATTTGTAAAAAGAAACAAATTTGTATCTACAGACCTACCAGAAATAAAACCATGCTGTTGACTCAGGATTATGTTAGAAAACGTGTACGAGAGATGCCTCTCAACGTGACGCTCAAACAACATTGGTATTGCAGAGATAATACTAATAGGCCTATAGTTACTCACATCCCCCTTGCTACCAGATTTGTGTATAGGAGTTACGTAGGATAGTTTCCAGACTTCAGGAAAAGACCAGTAGCAAGGGATTGTGAGAAGATGTGCATTAGAGGAATATAGAGGGTACGAGAGCATGATCTCAGAGCGAGATTTGGGATGCCATCAGGACCAGGCCCCTTACTTATATCAGCCTCAGACAAACCTTTCCAAGTCACTGGCGGTTAAAGGGATTTTAGAGATAATATCATTCTCACTCAAAACGGATATATTATTTGATAGTCTTTTCTGATTGTACACAGATGCAAAAAACTCTGCAAAGAGATTCGCAATATCAACGCCATTATTGGCACTGCTTGTATTAAGAAACATTTCCCCTGGAATTGTACCCTGGTCCCTCTGATTTCTTATGTACTTCCAAAAAGACTTTACATTGGAAGAAATAGAGTTTTCAGTATTCTTTATGTATTGATCGTAACATTCCCTAGTTAGAGCCCTGCATTGGTTGCGCAGCACACTGAAAGAATCATAATCAGCAATACCATTTGAGATCTCGAAAATTCTGTGTGCTTTTTTCTTTTCAAGTATTTTATTCTTTAAGGTATTCGACAACCAGACAGGAAAACGTTCACCAAAGCGGCGCCGTTTTAGAGGTACAAACATATTGAAACAGTCGTACACTACAGAATAGAAATTTCCGACAGAAATATCCATGTCATCATCTAAAATTGAGAGCCAGTCAAAATTAAGAAAGTAATTGTTAATCATGCAAAATTCGGCTTTTTCGAAGTCATAACAGACACAATCTGCAGGGCTCAAACATGCCCTCTCACTCTGAGATTAAGACAACTCTAACGCCGGATGGTAAGGATCACAATTGACTAAACCACCGCATCCAGCAATTGAGTGAGGCTCAAAATTTGCGAAACATAAGTCTAAAATAGCATTATTAACATTGGTTATATCATTATATTGGGATAGACCCAAATACGCAGTAGTATCACACAATAAAGCGTCCCTAACAGATCTTACATTTCCCGGTAATAAACCTAAGAGGTCGTCATTTAAACACCAAGTTATGTGTGAAAGATTATAATCGCCTATGACGAATACATTGTCAAATAATTCACAAGCTTGAGTTACCGATTTTAAATGCAACTCATAGTACGTCATATCCATAGAGGGAGGAATATACACACAACCCATACAGTACACCCGGTTCCCAATTGTCACGGACACCCACACCTCTTCCACTGCAGGGTTGTTGAAAGTTAGGCGTCGAGACTTAAAAACGTTATTGACAGCGAGCAGAACACCACCACCACGAATTTTGCTACTATTATCAGAGTTTCTGTCCGTCCGGTAAACCACATAACGTGCGTCAAGAAATTCAGAGTCACTAATCGTGTCATCCAACCAAGTCTCAGTTAGGGCTATTAAACCGTACGATTCAGCAAGAGTTGCACACAGAAAGTCACTAAGTTTTGTTTTTAGACCTCGAACATTCTGGTACAGAAGCGTTGCATCTTCTAGTGACGCTGATCCACCCCTCCTCCGGGCTGAAAATTTCCAGTTCCGTTATTGGTTCTAAAAGGGCGCCGGGGACGAAACTCCTTTATTGCTGTACCAGCAGGCCAGAGGTTCGGGTCAAGTAATCCACTAAGAATTGACTCCTTGACGCCAATCTTGAAAGACGCCACATCCTCATTCTTATCAAGGACGAAGCATTTTACATCAGAAATCAGCAGCTGATCCTTGACAGACTCCAGTATATTCTCTTCAGTAGTGTTAGGGTCGCATCGACCAAGATACAGCCATTGACGTCTTTCGGCAGCTGTAAGACGGCCACTGCCATTACTACTTGTACCTATAATTGGCTGCTGTGTACCCCTCTGGGAAGATGAACCTGCAGAAACCTGAGGAGTTCCCTGTAAAGACTTTCCTTTTAATGATGATTCTTTATTTTGTTTATGTTGTTTATGGACCACGCCAGGCAATGGAAAATTCAGCTCACCTGTTGGCATTTGCTGCACTACACTGGTGTTAGCAATGGACAATTGAGTTTTTAACCCTTGTAGTTCTTTCTCCAAAAAGTCCATCCTCCTGAGAAGTTCTGAGTTTCTGCGTTCAAGTTCAAGTATTCTAGGAGCGCATGCATCCATGCCCTTATTATTGTTGCTGCTGTTTGTGGTAGCAACCATGCTACTATTTTCCAGTACACCGGCAGGTTCTTGAAGTGAAGTGCGTTTAGAAATATTCAAATTAGTAACATTGGTTTTTTATTAAGGAGATATCGCTGGATACGTCATTCAGTACGCCCATACAGGTATCCTGTTTGGTGCCGAATGCAGCCAACTGACTGTGGACATGAGCGAATTTATCCGAAATTGAGTTGTTTAAACCATCGACCTTCTGATTTAGCTTGTTAGAGAGCTTACTGTACATTGAATTAAAAACATCCTGCAGTTGTTGCTTCATGCTGGATATGTTGTCTCCTTGCGCCTCCTTACTGTGTGATTTAACAATATTTACACAATCTCTACAGACATACAACATTGTTCTACTCTTCAACTGTGTGACTTGGGCTTCTGAGGTAGTGAAATTGGAACATGATAAACAATTCACCGCTCCACAGAAATCACAAATTATCCTATATTTTACCTCCTTATCATTCAGCACAGCCTCACACTTTGAGCATGCCATGACCAGCGTTGATGAATCGTCGAAGTGAAAGCAACTATAGCTGGACCGAAATCAAAATGCACGGAAAGCACTGAGATGTGCGGATGAAACGCACTATAGGTAGGTCTTATCAATGTTTGGAACTACGGTTTTTGCACCTTTTACGATACGGAATGCAGGCACGAAACAGGAAAGAAAATGTACGTTAACTACCAAATTATGATTAAAACAAACTTAAAAGATTAGAGAAGGATAGCTGGTGATGCAATTTAACACTGTGCAAAATTTTACAATTAAAATAACCGGGAAACACCGAAACAAACGATATTAACGAATCAAAAGAAAAAACACCACCACCGACTGTGTTCGTCGTACAAGAAATAATATGCTCTCTTAGCAATAAGGCTGATACTGACACACATGACATTCGATTAACCTACATTCAATGCTAAAAAGTTAGCATCGCACCATTTCTTGAGAATAATTAAATTTTTGCAATTGTTTTCAAGATGCCGAGGATCCTTGTATCGCCATAGTATAGTGGTGTCCTTAAGTGTTCCCTAGGCAAACATGCAACCATTTTTCAGGCTGAAGTTAAGGCCATTGATATGACTGCACAGTGGTTCATCGATAGAAACTGGAAAGGCAAGTCAATCAAAATTTTCTCAGACAGTCAAGCAGCTTTAAAAGCTCTTGAATCTAGCCGTTGTTCATCCAAGACAGTATGGAACTGCCAGGAACTACTCACCAAACTAGGGAGAGAAAATAAACTTACACGGATCTGGATACCTGGACATACAGGATATGAAGGCAACGAAAATGCTGATGCTCTTGCGAAGCAGGCGACCGCAACGGCCTTCATAGGACCAGAACCAGTACTGGGAATAGCTTATAACACAGCTAAAGAAGCCCTCTCCAGGTGGACACAAAACCAATTTGTAGACAAATGGAGAGAGTTACCAGGCCTAACTCATTCAAAGTTGGCGGTGAATCTGCCATCAGGAGTGAGAACTGGACAACTTCTTCAACTTGGCCGACAGCAGGTACAGGCTGTAGTTGGCATGTACACTGGTCATTGTCGGCTAAAAAGCCACATGAACAAGATAGGGCTTTCCGAAGAAACGGAATGCCGCTTGTGCTTGAAGGACGAAGAAACAATGGAGCATGTTGTATGCCACTGTCCAGCAATGGAAAGAACTAGACAAACAGTCTTCGGAAATACTCAAATCACACTTGCAGATTTGAAAACTATCCACCCCAGAAAGCTGTTCGATTTCTTGAAAAGGATCGAGCCTCTGGCATAGTGGAAACCACAGATGTGAGCCACAATAAACCAAGGGTCGCGGTGGAGGGTCCTATTTGAACCCACTCACGTGTACAAATACAATACAATAGTGTTGCCATCTGCGAAAATTGTAAAAGACACAGATAAGTTCAAATAGGGATCATGAGTATCAGAAGGGGTGGCTCCTAGCGAGCCTTGCACTTAGGCCACCAATCTTTGTGCCTTCATAGGGGTCATTGACATATATTAAAAATAATAAAGGTCCAAGTACAGATCCCTGGGGAACACCCGCAGTGACTTTCAATTTGTGTGATTCCGTATCGTTTGTGTTGACACTTTGATGCCCATTTGATAAGTAGGAGGCAAACCAGTTCAGTGATCTACCTCCGGATCCATATCTTTCAAGTTTATTGAATAATATTCTGTGAGGCGTCAATAGCTTCTGTGAGATCACAGAATACCACTGCAGCTCATCACCCCCATTCAGTTCGCACTAGAATGAATGTAAGGATGAGAATATAACATCATTCATGCTCATGGAAATTTAAAAACCGGATTGTGATTGTGTATTAAGTATTAAGCAATTTATGTTTGTCAAGAAAACCCAACATATGTTACTTAACGAGTCTCTTTATGACTAGACTTGGCAACAGTGAAATGGGACGATTCTTGGAACATGATTCGAGATCACCTCCTTAAAAAAAGAGACTTACATTTTGTCAACTTAAGGACGACAGGGACAAGGCAGAGAAACTTCTGATTGCGCAAGTAGATATATAGCGTTGGGAATTTTATAGGTAAGATATCCTTAACATGTTAAAAATATGCTTAATAAGAAGTTGGATAACACTGACCCTAGTGATAATATAAACAAAAAATACCTTGGTATATTTTTTAACCAAATGTAATAAGTGTAGTCAAATGTAATAAATATAGATAGTAATAAGTCTTGCTGGA
The DNA here is from genome assembly GCA_016904865.1 of Pissodes strobi. Classification (NCBI taxonomy): domain Eukaryota; kingdom Metazoa; phylum Arthropoda; class Insecta; order Coleoptera; family Curculionidae; genus Pissodes; species Pissodes strobi. The sequence goes on along the minus strand of JAEQML010068975.1, from coordinate 10,331 downwards.
ACAACTTCTACTTATTTTTGCCTATTATTTCTTATTTCCAGACTAGCCCGGAATCTGGTCCGCTTTTTGTGGTTCTGCATAGAATATTTTCTGCACAAAAATGTGATGATTTTACCAATAATGCACTTGAAGCTGGATTTTCTGATGATGAAGTAAAAGCATTATATGTATATGCTGGTGGTGTATTTGCAAATGCTGGGAATTATAAGGTATACATTTGTTATATTACTTATAAAGCATGACACTTTTTTGGAGCGGTTTACAACTACCTTCAAGGGTCATATGTATACCTATAGTTATTATGCCCGATTACCGTTATAACGGTAGTAGCTTTTAGTACTTATTTTTCTTGGATAGCACTGCCAAATGTTATTTTTAAATTTCAGTTCGTAGAAGCCCCTGTATTTTGTCGTGCTTACGAAGTCATGTTACCATAAACATTGTGCTACTGGCATTCTCAAAAAAAGTTGTTTTACATTTTAATTGTTAATATATATTTTTTTATTTTTACAAATTTTATTATAAACTCCAAATTTTAACAAAAAAGCTAATTGTTTAATTTACCCACAACCGTTATCTTAACAGGGAAAATGTAGATGTAGTTTTGGATAATATGTTAACACATAGGTTTGGTATTTGGGAAACAGACCCGCAGCTCGTGACAGAAAAAAGGGTCCCATTTTTTACAGTCTGCCTTTGATAGGGGCATATTTACAGCCGTAAAATATTGAAATATGCACTAATAATTTCTCGCACCGCGGTAATGCGTGTTGAAACATTAATTTTAGTTTATAAAAAAAATGGTCTCTTGGAACAACTTTTTACAGCCTGCCAATTACATGAACCTAAACTAAGTTTGCTAAATCCGTCATAAGCTTATTGACAGACGTGTTTCGTAAGTACAATAGTCACGCATGCTCGTGTAATCTTGTAAAAAAAAATCGTGTTCCTGAGAACAACGTTTTACAGTCTGCCAAGCACAAATTAGACTCAGTTATCAGTAAAGTTATATCAATTTTACTAGGCAGACGTTTTGTAGATGTATAAATGTCTCACACTTGAATCGGTAAAAACTTGTTCCGAGTTATCATAAAAATGTTGTTAATTGCGTCTGAGACATTTATACATCTGCAAAACGTCTGCATAGTAAAATTGTTATAACTGATAACTTAGTCTAACTTGTACTTGGCAGACTGTTAAAAATTGTTCTCAGTGACACGATTTTTTGCAAGATTACATGAGCATGAGGGACTATTGTACTCGCGAAAAACGTCTGCCAATAAGCTTGTGACGAATTTGGCAAACTTAGTTTGTGTTCCTGTAAGTGGCAGACTGTAAAAAGTTGTTCCAAGAGACCATTTTTTTGCAAACTAAAGTCAATGTTTCAACATGCATCACCGCGGCGCGAGAAATATTTCATGCATACTTCGATAGCTTACGGCTGTAAGTATGTCGCCTATCAAAGGTATACTGTACAAAATTGGTCTTTTTTTCTGTCACGAGGTGCCGGGCCAAAATTGTAAATGCAATTTTCTGGAAAATGCAAACGAGTAGTTTTCTTATAATTCGTGCATTTCATTAAAAATCTACTAGATTTTCGAAATCTCATAAAATTTCCCATAAACCTTCAAAGTTTCCAATTTTTTTAGTAATTTTACTATGAAGTTAAAAAGCAATTTGATTTTTGCAAAATAAATCGTTTTGCCATATACAAATTTCCCATCAAATTCGAAATTTTTTTAAATTTGAGTAGATTTCGAAATCTAGATAAAATTTTCCATAAACGTAAGTTTTAAATTTTTTGGATTATCTTTAGCATTTTTAAAATGGAAATAAAAAAGATATTTCGATGTTTGCAAAATGTATTCATTGGTCCAGGAAATTGAAAGTTTCTTGAAAATTTTGAAATATATGTACAATTTTCGATATACCTTCAAAATTTCCATTTTTTATTGACATTTAGCATTTTTAATATAACAATAAAAATAGATTTAAATTTTTGTAAAATGCCTCGGTTCAGGAAATGGTTGCTTAAACTCTCTTGCATTGCTTATAACAGCAATAGGTTTACATTTCCCTTTTAAAAGTATATTATAATGTAGAATTCATTTGTGTGTGTTTACATTTACATTTACCGTAATCCTATTACGAACGTGCCAAAACCGTCTTCAATTGCTCCACTTGACCTTATGGAACATGCATAAAGGAGTCTGTAATTTCGAGTAGAATTCAAAAATAATTACAGAATGTGCAAGTTGAAAAAAAAATAGTCTATCTAAAACATACTTTTTGAGACACTCTGAATAAGCAAAAATAATTTTAAATTGAATACTCGAAATAGCTGTACAGGGTGTCCCAAATTCGAGCCTCATCATTGGAATCTCGGAAATTAGAAGAGATACGAGGTCGGTTAAATGGTGGCAAAGTTGCGCAATTTGATGCTGATCAAAATGACACCTTACAAGTTTAAAAATTCCGAATATTTCCGAAGATTTTTGGAAAAAACCGAATATTTTCGATTTTATTTTTATTTTTTTAAGACTCTATTTGAATAGATATAGCAAAATAAATTTGACATTTTCTTTGCTTCTTTTTCTGATCTTTAAGAAGGTGTTATCAAATTTTCAAGCCGACGTTTTGACTTTGAGCTGCCATCATCAACTTTGTTTTTTTAAATACGGCTCTGGATTTTTTCTTACGGATTTTAAGAGCTTCTAAGGTCCCAAAACCAATGAAATACCGCACTTATTCGAAAAATTCATATTAGTGACATTTTCCATAAGAACCCATAAGTGTCATCCCTCAAACCATAGGCTTTAGGCTTACCAATTTACCCAAGTAAATAGTTGTGTCACATTATCATTGTTGTATCGCATACTCTTTTCGAAAAATTAATTTTTCTACTACCGTGCGTAAAGTAGTCACTTTACGCACTCTCTAAGGTTCGTAAAATTGCCCTTTTTAATATGCAGTGCGTAAAATACGTTATTGTACGCACTAGTGCGTAAAGTAAATCTGACATATTTTTGACATTTAGGGCAGTGCGTAGAGTAATTTAAGAATATTTTTGTTTTTTCATATATTTTTCGGTAGTAGAAAAAATTTCGTATGCTACTCATGTGTAAAGTACCCTTTTTTATTCATTTCTATTCATAAAAAAAAGTGTCACTTTACACACTCGTTGCATAAATAACTATTTTATGATTTTCTGGTAAGATCTTACCAAAAATTAGTTTTCTGTCTCTAACACATGAGTTCTTGTGAAAAATATTATTAATATGAATTTTTCAAATAAGGGCGATACATCATTGATTCTGGGACCTTAGAAGCTCTTAAATTCCGTAATAAAAAATCCAGGGCCGTATTTAAAAAAACAAAGTTGATGATGGCAGCTCAAAGACAAAACGTCGGCTTGAAAATATGATAACACCATCTTAAAGATCAAAAAAAGTAGCAATGAAAATGTCAAATTTATTTTGCTATATCTATTCAAATAGAGTCTTAAAAAAAATCGCGATTATTCGTTTTTCAAAAATCTTCGGAAGTGTTTCGAATTTTTAAACTTGTGAGGCGGCATTTTGATCAGCATCAAATCGCGCAACTTTGCCTCTATTTAACCGACCTCGTATCTCTTCTAGTTCCCGAGATCCCAATGATGAGCCACCCTGTACAGGGTGGCTCGAATTGGAGTCTATGTATGGGGAACTCGAAAACCGTAAGATAGACAGTGTCGGTCAAATTAGGGCAAAATTACGCATTTAGGTGCCTAATAATATGTCGTTTAGAAAGTTATAAAATGCCGAGTATTTCCGGAGATATCCGAAAAAAAAACAAGAATTATATTGAAAAAATCCAGAAATATTGAAAAATCGTTTTACTTCTTTTTCCTGAGCTTATTTAAAAACGTATTTAAAATTGAATTGCACTTTTGCATTGCCACTTTTCCCTGTCTATGGTGGTATCCAGTTTGGAATCCGACGTTTCGTCTTAAAGGGATCCTAAGCAACTTTCTTTTTTTAAACACGAACTGTAATTTTTTTTATCGTTTTTCAAATGATATTCGCGTTATTAATATGAATATGTGTTTTTATTTTTTTTTTGAATTTATATATTTTTTAATTATTTATTTTGTTTTGGGGTAAAAAATAAACGAACCTCTTAATTTAATTTTATTGTTTTTGTTTTTATTAAAAATAGCACAAAAAGAAAATAAAATATATTTTTTTAGAATATAAAAATTTCAAAAGTAACAATCTGTCTGAAATTACGTAAAACCAAAATAAGTAATTTAAAAAAAATAAACACATATTCATGTTAATAGAGCCAATATCATCTGAAAATCGATAAAGAAAGAAAGTTGAAGACGAAACGTCGGTTTCCAAACTGTATACCACCCTTGGATAGAGCGGAAAAAGTGGTAATGCTAATGCAGAAGTGCATTTCAATTTGAAATCCGTTTTAAATAAGCCCAGGAAAAAAAAATCTAACGACATATTGTTAGACACCTAAATACGCAATTTTGCCCTAATTTGACTGACATCATCATCATCATCATACATTTTATTTCAATATTAACATTTTTGTAACAGCATAACCTAATATTAACACGTCATTAGTACTAGTATAACTAGGGCCTGTTGTTTCGCCTGGTGTTGTTCGATCAACACCGTGGCCAACAGGGTACGACGCCCTTAGGGGGCTGTTGTTAGCCTACCTAATTAGTTAGGCGCAGCTGTGCTACGGTTGGCTTGAGTATTACTTGGGAAACCCCTTCAATATCTTTACAAGTTAGTTGTTGGCCGGAGCTATATTAGATTAGAATACTTGATTTGTTAAGTAATGTTATTCCCAGGAAGATTATACAAGGAAAAGCAGTGAAAAACCTTGTTTGAACTGCTCTCAGGGAGCAGGAGCTCATATGTTAAAAAGACATCACAATATATACAACATAGACTTAACTATTATATACAATGTACAATATACAAGGTGAAGACTTAGCAGCGTAAGTCTGCTCCGGTATTGTAATAACTTCAGGTTGAATAGGTCGAGCCCCACGGGTCAGGCTGCGGAGTCACGGATGCTTCAGTGGTTGGAAGTCAAGTGTATATGCGATGGGCGCAACTGCGTATTTATTCTACTAGCAGCACCTTTAGCAAGCCCCGCCCCCCGTGTCCGAACACGGTGGTTGGCTGGGCAGGCAGCAGGACTAACACTTGCCCGAAGGTAAAGTGCTCCTGCTCTCCTGATCCTTGGGTTTTCATGTTTTTTTTTTTCAAAAGATATAGATTTAGTAACTTAAAAAGGTAAAATTACTGGGATTTTGGCAATATTTAATGTTAACAAGATATTAGGTTTATGGAGGCCTTAGCTGCTTATAGAATAAGGTTAGCTCTCGGTATATGGTACCGTGTCGGATAGGGCGCTCGGGGTCGTAGCGCTTGTCCGCGATATTAGCAGTGAGCGGCGATCCCTTGATTTGGTTCTCAAAGAACCTACACGCGAGGCCGTCGATGTGTTCCTCGACGTATTCAACGCCTGACCACGCGTGCAGGTCTTCAATTCTGACGTGATCACGTCGTGTCAAGGAGAACGCCGCCCTCAGGTAGCAGTTTTGTATGATCTGTAGTTTACGTTTATGCGTACGAGCCACCGAGCACCATACCGGGGCAGCGTGCAGCAGTGCTGGCCTTACAATTGATTTGTAGAGGATAAGCTTATTGGCAGGGCTCAGGTAAGACCTGCTCGCTACCAACAAGCCTAGTCCTTTCTTGATGCCTTCATTTTTGTTAACAATTGCCGAGATGTGCCGGCTAAAATTCAGTTTAGTGTCTAGCGTGATACCGAGATATTTTACTTGCGATTTTGGATTTATTTGCGTGTTACCCACTACGAGAGGTGTAACCTCAATGTCCTTACGTTTGCGTGTAATTACAATAAGGTCGGTCTTTTTCGCATTTAGGGAAATCTTCCACCTCTCGCAATAAGGAACGAGCGCATTGATGTGCTCGCTTAGTTTTGACTTCGCCACTTCCGCTATAGGATGCGAGGAGTAAATTGCCGTGTCGTCGGCAAATAGGGCTTTATTGGTTTGGGGATGAGACGGAATATCTGCAATAAAAAGATTGAACAGCAGCGGCGACCATACTGTGCCCTGTGGCACCCCTGCAAGCAGGCTTCTACTTGCGGAAGTGTGTTTTTCCACTCTAGTAACGAAAGTGCGTTCGGCAAGGTATGACGCGATCAGGGATACTATGTGGAGCGGAAGGTTGTGCTTCGCTAGAAGTTTATAAAGTAACCCCGCGTGCCACACCTTGTCGAACGCCTTCTCGATGTCTAGTAGCAGTAGTGCCACTGACTGTCTCGCACTGAAGCTCTCACATACATCGGTAGCGATCTTCGCGGCTAACATGACAGTGCCATGCCGGCCGCGAAAACCGAATTGCTCAGGGGGCAGGATGTTGAGTCTGTCGACCTCCCCGCTGATCCCCGGCAAGATTAGCCTTTCAGCCACCTTTCCGAGGGTATTCAGCAGAGAGATCGGCCGATATGACGAAGGCAGTGCGAGATCCTTCCCTGGTTTAGGGATGTGTATGACGCACGCTGCTTTCCAGGATTTCGGGAAATGTTGCAGCCTGATTGCCGCGTTAATTATATGCATAAGATGGATGATTGACTTCTTAGGCAAGTTTTTCAGGACTAAGTTCGGAATGTTGTCCGGGCCAGGAGCTTTATTTCTCGGCAAACGACAGAGAGCTTTGCGGATATCCGCCGGAGTGACTCTCAACTTATCGTAAACTGACGGAGGGATGGGATACTTCTGTTGTTTAAAAACGCTAACAACAGAGCTATAATGTGCCTGCTCAGGAAGGGTGTCAGGCGACTCGCTGCAGACGCCCTCCAGGTAGTCAGCGAAGGCATCCGCTTTTCCCAGATCGCTTACGATGTCTGAATTACGATATTTAATCGCCGGAATTCGCGTACTAACTCCGCGGACACGCCTGGCGAGCTTCCACAGCGAGCCATCATCCCTGCTGACAGAATTAATATATTCAAGCCATGTCTGGCTTCTATATTCCCGGATTTTAACCCTTATTTCCTCCGTCAGCGCATTGATGCGAGCGGATCCCATTTGTGTCCGGTTTCTCTGCCATCGGCGTCGAAATCGGTTTCTGAAAGCTATAAGTTCAAGGATAGGTTCGGGTAGGGTTTCTGTCCTAGGGTGGATGGTAACCCTAGGGCACATAGCATCACGGATGCGCTGGATATTAGTTGTAAGCTTTTCAACTTCATTCTCAAGTTCCTGGATTGACTCTATTTGCCCGGGGACGACAGTTAACTCGTTTAACCTAGCTCGGAACTCTCTCCAATCAAGACCCCTGTACGAAACGACGGTGTCGCTCGAAGTAGGGACCCTACAGTACAGACCAATCTTGATCGGAAGGTGATCCGAGTTTAGGGTGTTTATTTCCTGTAATTGAGTAGTTCTTACCGCTCCCCGAGTAATAGCAACATCCAGGAATGAGCCATTGCGAAGATAAGTGGGATTTGGAGTTCTATGATAGGACATTTCCAGATTATTTTCGACTATACCCTTAAGTAGTCTACCCCTGCCGTTGGTTCTGCCGCCCCAATCGGCGTGCGTGGCGTTAAGGTCGCCAATTAGCAGGGATACTCTGTTTTGCGGTAGTAAAGCAAGGATATCGTTTGCCGTGAGGCGGAGGGTCGGAGCGGCGTAGCAGCCACATACATGCAGGCCGCTCTCCAGTTCAATGCTGACATGTTCTATCACGGAACGTACGTTATATCCCCGCCGGTAGCGGATTGACCTGTGTATGAGGCAAGCCACGCCTCCTCCGGCTCGATCGGGCCTGTCAAATCTCTCGATATTATAGTTCCTAATCTTAAAAGTAAAATTAGGAGTTAATCTCGTTTCATTGAGAAAAACAATCTGAAAATTGGAGGTTTGCATAAAATTACGGAATTCGCCCATTTTGGGCCTGATGCTGTTACAATTCTGACTGACACTGCATCTCTTGTCTTACGGCTATTGGGATCCCAATAAATAGACTCGAAATCGAGCCACCCTGTACAACTTTTGAATAAAATACTTGTGTATCTGTGCCAGAAAGAAGCCTTTATATCAGCATATCTTCCGTTGATATTGTTATCAAATTACAAAAAGTAATGTATACAAAATAACAAGTCATCTGCGTCTTTCTAATATGAATGTGTCATATGAGTAACTGGAAGCAATAATAAAATGATGTAAATTATTTCGATATGTCGGTTTATCTTAGTTTGGCCTTGAAGAAAACGATTCGGCAATTATGTCAATCAACAATTTATTCTTTAGGGCTTTGGAGATACAAAAATCATTCCAAGCATTGAGAAAGCCCGTTTGGAAGAACTGTTGTCGTTAAGCCCATGCTGGACAGAAATACAGTCTCTTTGGAATGAAATTAAAGATAACATTTATGATTTGGGACCTGGAAAGACATGTCTTGGGTAATTATTTAAGTTTAATAAAGATCACCCTTCATTTGTATGTTAATTAATATAGAAAAAAACATGGTATGATCCTGTTAAAATGAAAATGAATAGGAAAATGCTTTCCTATCATATATTCTTGACAAGATTGTATGATAGAAAAGCATTTTCCTATTCATTTTTAGTTATAAAATAATTTGTATTTGTTCTTCGCCCATTCAGTGGGCGGACCTGGTACGTCCTTGCTTTCGCCATTCTGGAGCCATTGGTCACCCATAAGCGAGAGTTAGCGAAGAATACTATGTCCCCCTCTAGTAATGGTCCCTTGATGGTTGATCCTTGGGTGGTCTTTGGTCAAAGGCGCATACAGAGAGATCTACTCCACCGTGATTACCTCCACTCTTGCATGGCCTACCACCTTTCCTTAACTCTGCTAAGTTCCATCTAGGGGTCGTCATTTTCTTGGCAACTTCTTGATCTTGTCTTGATGTCAAGGCAAGAAATGATCCTTTTTTTTTTCAAGACGAGACAACAAATTACTGCTCAAGATCAAGATTTCTTGGAAAGATGTCAAGAAAATCTTGAAAGTATAAAATTATTTAAAAAAAAAATCCTTTGCTAGTTTATTGAAAAAAAAAACAAAGCACTGCAGCATTTTTAATTGAGGGATAACAAAATTAATTGGGAAGGAAAATGTTTATATATCAAGCGGCACTTTGTCGGATGTCCAAAGTTGACATATACACAAATTTAAATTCGAACCTTTTTTAATGCTTAATAGCTTTTTAATTTCAAAGGATTTTTTTCATCATTTTTGGGAATGTTATGGCTTAAGGTATTGGGATCAAAAAGTACTTTGCAAAGCGGGTCCACTTCAGTGGCGTACAGAAAAGAGGGTATTTTTTAAACCAATGTATTTCAGGTCGTTGCAAAAATCGGCCGAATGAAATAGAGATGTAAAAATGAGTAAAAAAGATTTGAAATGTTTCGGAATATTGACCATTAAAAAAACAGGTCAATACAAACAAAATTAAAACTGATACTTTAATTTTGGTAAAACCATGTCTTGTGGGCCAAATTAAATTGGATAATTTTTTAATGCTTAATGACTTTATTTTCAAAGGGTTTTCTATCATTTTTGGATATGTTATGGCCTAAGATATTAGAATCAAAAAGAACTTTGCAGAGCGGGTCTACTTCAGTGGCGTAAATTTTGATAATAATATGAAGCAACGAACTGTAAAATAATATTATCCTGACCGCCTGACCCTCGATTCTACGCATAAAGCAAAACATCATATCAACCAATCTTACCGCGACTTTTAAACGGGGATTCTCCATTTATCAAGATACCAAGAAATGGCTTTTAAACGGGGGTTCCCCTTTTGTCAAGATAGCAAGGTATTTCAAGATTTCTTGTGCCAAGTCAAGACATCAACTCTCAAGAAATGTCCAAGACAAGTTTTTTTTTATTTCTTGAAAATATTTCAAGAGAAGAAGAAATTGCTTGTCAAAACAAGATTTCTTGTTTTGCCGATCCCTAGTTCCATCATCCCTCCATGCGTAGATATGCAGCCATAACGCCCCTCCTTAGGACGAAAGCGTCGGTAAATCAGCAGCGCGTCCGAAGCCGCAGAGAGTGCAGTCCTCATTCAGTGGCGACTTAAGATATTTAGACGTGATGAGGCGATTTATTAGAAAGATTGCAAAAATATGTGGCACATCCAAATATTTTAAAAAATAAATTTTTTTATTCGCGCTCCTGAGGCGGTTTGTACTGTTCTCTGCTTATTGGGCTCCTCTTGGAATGGTGGCTATCGTGATTGGCTGCTTTGTAGTTGTTC
>JAEQML010068974.1:0-17850 GCA_016904865.1 Pissodes strobi | reverse complement strand
CGCGCCCTATAGAAAGCCCATATTATAAATGGGGGCTTTCTAACAAGGCCTTAGTGCTTTCCGTGTGATGTCATCGATGTAGGCCGTGCAATTTTAATCATATAGCGGGCACATACACTAATATTTATGGAAACTACCAATAGTTAACTTATTTTAAAGAACGTTAGCTACATTCCAGACTTCCCAAAAGTTATGTTTGAGTTTTGGTTTAATCATAGGTGTATTATTAAATGCAGGCTCCCCTACAACTGCGCCAAAATTCAGGATAAATATTTATGTATAATAATTTTTTTATATACTACTAAACATATGTTATTAGACACAAATACATATAATGATCTATTCCACACCTTCTTTTAATTATGATTACTTAAAATAATAAAAATACTGGATAACAAATATACTTTAGTAGGTATAATATACATATGCATGTTATGCAGTTTCAAATTTCATTTACCTAACATCGAGCCTAACATAGTGTTTAAGTGAGTGTTTAGATATAAAAACTATATATTATAGAACACAAGCCATAAAAATACATTAAAATTTTAAAGAAGTAAGTCCCAAATTAAATATGTTTAGATATAAAAAATATGTATGCATGTATAGTATAGGTAGGTATATGGCCTACTTCGTTAATGTATCGAGTTTTCTTTTTTTTATTTCTTTTTTAAATGGTCGCTATTTTTAGCCCAATAATTTTTTAAGAGGGTATTCGAAATACTTTTGAGAATTATTTTTAAAACGTCTTTTTTATTATGATTAACGCATCCATCGAAATATGAGACGTGTTTTTGTTCAATACAATATTCCAAATTCAAGTGAAGCATGGATGATCTTTTAGAAGTTTCTAGAAATATGTCCTCAAATTCATTTTTATTAAAGATTATGTAAGTCACAGATACAACATTTATGGTGGATGTACTCGGATTTATCCTTTGAGATATAAAAGTCAGTTTTTGTTTACAGCTGTCACATTTTAGTTTTTTAACGTAATATAGCAACAATAACAACCTAAATTCTAATTAACGGCATAACGGCAATACATCTTTCATATCCTTTAAGTGATCATTATTAAAATTTGTAACAATAAAGTTTTAATTTGGGAAAAGTCTTCTTGAGAGCAATTTTCATCTAGGTCATAATCAGGTAGCTCATAGAACTTATTAACATTAATAGGGCCAAAACTGCGAGACTGAAGTGTTTATATAGATTTAACTCTCTGTCGCATATAACTGTCGCACAGAAAAATGATAATGACAATCTGCCATTTGCCTGTATTTACCAAATCTATCTTTAAGATGGCCTGTTTGAAATTTCCCTAAGAGAATATAACTAAACTTACGTCCTTTTGGAAAATCGAAAAGATGAACTTTAGGCTCATTTTTATAGTTTCCATTACAGTTAGGAATACAACCCTTTTAACGCATTAATACACTAAGTAGAAAAACATACAACTAAACACGAATAAAAACTTATAAACTGTTCGGTAAACAAATCGGCCGAACGGCATAAAAACAACAGGTATTTAAATCCGAAATATATGGTTTTACGTATTTATAAGTACGCCTAACAATATAAATTGTATACCTAAATATACAACGAAATATTACGTACAAGTTTCACGTACATAGAAGCACATAAATAGTTCCGACTTCAGAAAAATGCAAGAAAATAATACTAATTACCGCAGCTATTATCGGCAATTTTGCAAACTAATAGTTTGTCGTTGGTTTTTCTTTTTTCTGTTCCATCGTCTCAGGCACTGTTGCCTGCCCTATAAGGAAAGTGATACGAACCAGATAGTAGTATTAAATAATTAAATAAATAAATTACGAAATACCACATTATGGAAAGAGGAAAGAACATCTTATGGAAGTATGTTTTTTACAATGTCGGAAAAATTGTAATGTAAGAGATACATTCTTTATATACGGGCATCCTAATATTCGCTACTATTGTAGTAGTCTGGCAACGTTGCAACCAACAAATCGAAAAAAGTCGGCCTATATATTTTCGGGATATTTACGTGTCGGAACAGATACGCATTTCCTGCTTTACATAGGCGAAGAACTTCATGCATTTTTTGACAATTCAGCAGTCCCAACAGCCACGAACGCAAATCATCTTTTAGGTTATGTCGTACCTACGAATATGTTTTTGTGTACGCCTTGTACAAATTATTATTTAAAATATTTAAATATAAGCAATGCAGTAATTTAAAAAGACAAACAAAAAGTTAGTATCATGCTCTACGACACAAGTATTTATAAACTCTTCGACTTAACGTGAATAACTTCGCGAATAATTTCATCTAAATTTGTTGTTTTATACTTTCTTCATGAATTAATCCAGGAAATGATGGTGCATTTTATACAGGGTGAGCTAGATGAATTTAAACTTTTCGCCATTTCGAGTTTTGACATGACACGTTACCACTTAATATTTTATTACTGGAAAACCGAATAATCTGGAGCAAATTCTCGCATTTTGAAGTTTCGCTTCTGTCGTGCGATCTTAATTACGCACCGTTTTTTTTTACTAAAGCATCATCAATATAGTAGTGAAAAGAAATAAGGACTAACTGGTTGCAGAACTGACATTTTTATTACATTATAACAAAGCAAGTTGATTATGCCTATGATATATTGAATAAATCCTGAATTATTGCACCATTCAATTGAGAATTATTGAGTAATTAGAAGAATTAGTGACTTTACGCAGAAACGGCTTAAGAAGCCTAATTTAAATCCAAAACAAAAAATTACTAATTTTAGTTTGGTTGTAATTTTTCTTAAGTTTTGTGTTTGATAATATTATCAATTATATTTTGAATACAGTTTTTGTATGTTATACCAGAGTATAACAAACCAACGAGTAGCGACATAAAGCGTCGGCACCTTTGATGTTCAAGGGACCGATTTCGGCAGAGCCGATGACAGATGGACTTCATATTGGTAAACTGCTCAAACCATGAAGTGGCTCGAAAGGAATAGACCCTGCGACTACACTATAAAAAATTTGAAGTGGAAAATTGATCATTTTTAATATTTGAATCCGATTCCGTAAAGCTTTTCTATAATATAGTGGTTTTTCCTACTTCCTGTCACCCTTGTCGATAATAATTTCTGAAAGCTTTCATTATAAAAATATATATTACTTATATTTCTTCTACGATTTACTGATAAAGGAATCTCAATCGTTTCTTGGGATTTTATTTAAATTTTTAGTTTCCTTTAATGAGGGCGCGTTGAGAGGGAAATAAACCCCTCTGTATTTCATGATTTCATTTATCATGTTAAGATATTGATGTGTCAATTTTTAACCTAAATAAAGCACTTTGAGCTTACACCCGCCTGGTTTGGAGGCTATTGAAGAGGTGTAGCAGAGGTTTTTGATAGGTAGTAGAAAATTATAATATTGTACGACGTTTTCAGCGATTCTCAAATAGACATTTCTTATTGTACTAGTTTCAGCAACTTCTTGTTATTATTAATAGTACTCCATTTCTTTAAATTACGATAAGTCATATTTACAAAGGTATTGGGTATATTTTTTGAACCATTGAAATGTGGACGAAAATTAAAACTTGCTACAGCACAAACAAAAAGTTTTTATTGATTGTAGGCTAAGGAGATGTAAGTCAGGAGTACTTAATTACTTACCCGAGTTGCCTTAAGGGATTCTAACCCTCATACCCACTGTTATGAAGACAATGGTGTTAAATTATTAATTTAAATAAAAGACAACAATTTTCACTAGTCTAACAACGTTTATTAATCAAAGGTTATTGAAAGTAAATTTGCGGCGTAGATTTAATTCGGTAGAAATGCAACAAAAATGTTTAATTTCAAAGTTTAGTAAACAAATTTTGACATACGTGTACAACCAAAAATAAGAAATTACCACCTAAAGGCAAGACTAAGCCATCCCAGGGAGGGATGATTGACTATGTCCTCTATACCTAAGGCATGGCTCGAAAAAAAAAACTATTACTGAATGATGGTCTAACATTAGCAACCTCTCTTGTAAAGAGTAAGAGAGCACCTACATTCCCGCCGACCTTGTTCGATCCTCCTCCGTCTCTGTACTCTATTTACACTGTTGACAGATATTCGGTAAAATTACTAGCAGAAGCATTTAAAGGGATAAAACTTGAACTGTCTTCCCAGGGACATGAACTTCGGTTAACTTAAATACTAGCTTTATAAATAAACATTATGGTAACAATTTACCGTTACATAACCCTACTAATAAACCATACAATATTACTCAAAGCAATGAGCACAAATTAACAATACCATATCTAGATCAAATAACTTAAAAAAAATTGCTTTAAGAGAACACACACAGCTCTAAACGCTACTATTTACATACATACATACATACATAAGTTTTCATAAATGAGGGTAAATTGTTATGAAATGAAAAATGCAATAATTTTTTTTCAACTATACATGTGTGAGGATTTTGAATTTCCGAATGCATTTTTTATGAGAACTATTACGTTTGAGGTGTCTATTATTAAATTTTATAGTAAAAAATATTTTTAGTCTTATAAATAGTTTTAATACAAACAGCTTGGGAAAATTTGAGAAGGTATGGAGAAATTGAAGTTTTTCAAATATATTCACTAAATAATTAGAATTTTTTTCGTCTGTACATATGTTCTTAAACTGCTAGTTGAAAATACTTTCAATGCTGTATATAAAATGAACCCACTAAAGTAGCTTTAAAATGAGACAGCAGTTTGTCTACATCAATACTAGTACATTCTCTGCTAAAAGCATAGCAAATGTCACATGAATGTACTTCCAGACACCTTTTCATCAAATATCCACAGACATGATAGCATTCTGTGTTGAAACGGTTTCTTTACGGTAATTGCAATCAGGCAAGGAAATTGCTGCAGTTGATGTTTCAGACTCCTTATTAATAATTTCTACCATGTCCATGGATTTTAAAATAATGAGAACATCATCTAAATCCTCCCTACAATTCATGTGATGTGAGTGGAAATAAATCTGCAAAAATAATTTTCTGAAGGCACTTTGAAACTGTATTGGTGTGGGATTTATGCAATTGTCTCCCTCTTGCCTTACACTTCCAAAGCAATTTTCTAAACAATCAGTCTTCTGGTTTTAAGATATTTATACCAATAGTTTAAAAGTTTTTGCCATAAATTGAGAAGACATCTTATTGTAATAGACCAACATTTAATAATCTTGACCATTTTTGTTTAATACCTTTGAATTTGGCAAAAAATCCAAAGCTTCGTTTAAAAATTCCAACTGTGAATCAGATCTGTCAAATACATTCTTAAATTTATAAGAATTATTTAATGATAAGGAGTTCAAGATATCAAACAGATTACTAGATTTTTCTACAATATAAATTGTTGCAAAAGCTTCATTTGGAAGTGCACCCAAACTCATGTATGTATTCATACCACCGGCAATTGAGTCGAGTCGCTCAAAAGTTGAGCGGCATAACTCACTCTCATTTTTCAAAAGTTGTGGGATTAAGGTGAGAATTAGTGAGTTTAGGTGCTCACCTGTAGAACTGCTTTTTATCGGAATTATAGAAACATTTAATAAATGACCAAGACGTTTTTCTACCCTGAAAGCAAAAGGTGTGCTTAAGTTACTGCGGGTGGCCTTAGTTATATGACATGGGTCAAAAATATAGAACATATTCTCACCTCCTACCTGAAACTCTGTATTTTTAGGTGTAATTTCTAGACATTTAGTCAAATCAATAAAGTTCGAGCCCATGTCACTTGCTATGCCTCCCACTTTTAAATATATATACTTTAAATTTAAAATACAATCTTCTAAAATAGCACGAAGTTTATCACCCATCGATACAAAGGATGCAGTGTTTATCCTTATCAGTCATTGTCTTCATTTTGATTTCAAGGGCCTTATATATTGATTTATTATGTAGTCCTAGTTGACATTGCAGCTCTTCAGCATGTATAGTTGGTGAAGGATGAGCAGATAAAATTATCTTTTCTTATGTTGATTGGTTGAATATCATCCAAATTCACCCATTTTGTTTGTTCATCTTTTGAAATATTAGGACCTGAAAGTGATAATAATAATGAAGGTATTGTTGATACAGTATTAACAACAAGCATAAGGCTATTTAATTGCAGTCAAACAATATCATGTTAGTAACAATAAAGTGTGACAAATATCAATTAGTACAACTCAGATAAAAACTGGAACTATTTATGTGACCAGTAGATACTTTCTATTGGGTACATATCTCATAAAACCGGTAGTGTTTTTAGTACATATTGTTTATTGAGTTATTGTGATTATAGGATGAGGTGAAATATCTGAATTTTGAGTACCTATCAGGGTAATTACTGTTTTATAACTCACTTGGAAATAATAAATCCAACCAATAAAATTTTTCTACTCATGGAATTCAACATGATGTTGCTAAATTCAGTCATAATGATTAGACAAACGAAATAGCTGTAACAGTTTGTGCCATTAGAAACAATACTGATACTTTGATTTTTTTTATGTCAATGAACAATTCCTATAAAGATTTACCTGCAAGGATCTTGATTTTCTTTGGTGGTTCTTGAGATGAATCTTGACTTGTCCTAAATACCCACTGTAGATATTTACCAAATATTGTAGGACTTGCATCAGGTACGAAGTGCTTTCTTGCAGAGGTTATCTTAGAAAAATACATTTCCTCAAAGAGAACTTCACATAGTCTATATGCCATCATCTGTTTAACTGGTTTATCCAGTATATCACTTCTAATAGAAGCTTCTGTCCAGACTTTGACACTGAAAGAAAATTTTCATTAGATCTACCTATGATGACTGTAATTTATAAAACTTTAAAAAATTATTTTTAACACAAGCTTGGTCATTTTGCAATTTTTGATTACAATACAGGAGGGGTAGAGATTTTAAGCTTGCCATTATACCCAGAAAATGAAGCATTTATAACACGTCAAGGCACATATTATTGCAGTTTTGGAATGCCAGCTAAGTTCTGCATGTGATATCTTTTACAATTCGCAATCAAAATGTAAGTGGACTTGAATTAGACATCTACACATTTGGCAAAACTAGAGTACTTAGAGCAAAACCTCCAAACGTCAAGTGTGATGTAATTTTGTTATAAGTTTATCGATATAAACTCGTCTATGAACTTGCCGAGGTGGTTGAGATATCTTATAATATTTCATACCTAATTACCATGTTTAAGATTTACAATAAAGGCATAAAGTTCAAAATATTCCATTAGCTTTTCGTTGTATCCAAATAACAAAATAGTCAGTTCTTATTGAGACAGCCTTTATATATGGATGCTATACTTGCATAAAACAAAAAAAATACAGAAACAAATTAAAAGTTAACAAAAATCTTAAAACAAAATATGTCTCTTAAGAGGTTGGGTTATCAGATAAAAGAACTAAATAATGCTGATTTAGTTACGGTGTTTTAGAAACAGAATCAAATAGCAATTCTGCTAATTTCTTTTTTGACGATAACCTGAATTTTTGTTTAGGAAGATACTAATTATTGTTTTTGGAATTATTGGTTAAGGTAAGTTTTTTTGGCAACAAATAACTGTTCCCAACTTGATGCCTAAATATCCATAATTCCCAACTAGCTCATTGTTATTGGAGGGCCAACCTACAATGATGTTTTTCTGTCTATTTTCAAAAAATCCCTAAGCCTTTGTTTGTAGTAAACTCCTTTTCATTGTCTTTTATACAATAGTAGCAGACATTGATAAACAGAAGCATAATCTCTCCAAAATATTTTATATTATGTACCCAAATTTGTTGTTCGGAAGATTCGGGAAGATTTACTGGAAATTAGGGTATGATTTAAACTAGAATATTACATCTGTGATTCAAACGCACTAAAGACACGTTATGCTAGAGAGAAACTCTATACATTACACACACAAAATATTTTGTGATTACACAAACCGAACCGCTCTTCTATTCTATTTTTCCTTTTCCGCGAAATAGTAAATAGAAATCGTTGAATTCATTGGTTAGGTTCTCTTTTTAGGTTACTATGAAAAATGTCAGGCCTACTAAACATAAAACCCAGGCCTTACAACAAATAACTTCTACAAACTAATACAGGCCGGAATAATTTAATTCCTTTACAATAGAATTATTTTGCTGGAAATTGCCCAAAGATTCTTGATGTGAGAACAGCATAACAAATTTTATAGGAACATACTTTAAATAAGAAAGACCATTTTTTAAGCAAATATACGGCTGCATTATTATTCTACTTTCGAAATTTTTTGCTCAATGCAGAATGTGGAGATATATGTTGTTGGATGAAAAAAAAACTTAAAACTTAGAACAGTCTAGCAATACACATTACATGTACCTTACGTCTTTTGGAATTCAATTTATCACTTATAATTGTACTTTTTCACCACTAATACTCCTGTATCAAAATTTATCTATTCTTCAAGAGCAATTACTAACAATTAATTTAAATATAAAAAAAACAACCATTATATTGAGGATTAGTGTTAGTAGCTATGTACTTACCGGTGATAATCTTTAGAGGAAATTTGAAGCAAGATTTTCCATCTCCAGACCTAATTGAACAGGCACAATATGCACAAGAAATACCCGGCATGATTATACACTTATTCACTTTTAAAATTTTGAAATTACGACACAATTCAAAAGTAAAACGCACTTATCAGAATTCGTAATTGACGCGCTACAACAAAAGTCAATTTGACGGAAGGACTTCATATTTCGCACATGCGCAGCAAAATTTGGTCCCCCAGCTGTCGCTACTCGTTGGTTTGTTATACTCTGGTTATACCATAGCTTTGTTTCATTTACGATACTTTTTAAAGCTCACTTTAAATTTTATTTTTTTTGAAAGCGTACAAAGGGTAAAAGAACGGCTGAGATCGAAAGCAGGGTACACTATATAAAACTGGTTATCTTATTAACTAGGTATTTCAAAGACGCTATATCGTCAAGTAATAGATCTTCTGAGCTATTTCTCTTAATATGATTGTCATGCTAACTTAACAATTTTCATAATACAGGCAACTGAATTTTCTTAGTTTGCTAACCGATATATAAATTGTATTCAGAAATTAATTTACGGGACAGAATGATGACACTTGTCCGCACAGGCCCGCATTACTTTGCAAATTCAGGTAAAATTTTAGATATTACATTTGAAATGAACCTAGATAGCTAATTTAAAGTGTGTCTTTAGTCGTAGTATCACCGAACATATACGTTATATGTTCGGTGGTAGTATTTTGCATGTGGTTATTTCGTATGTCATTTGCTATCGTATATAATAATAATTATTTAGGAATGTGGCGTCCTTGGAGCTCTAGTGAGACTTGTGAAAGTGAAACAAATCGAAAAGTGCATCTGTCAACAGATGCTAAAGAAATTATTAAGAACATGTTTCTAACCTTAATGGAGCGCGGTAATCTGTGCCTTAAAAAAGTAGAGGAAACAGCTATACTTACAAGGTAACCTTTTTCGACGGTGTGGAAAATTACGCAAAAGCATATTTTAGAACACAAAAAATAGTTATTTTCCTAACAAGTGCGCAAAGTGATACTTTTCCGCACGCGACTGATGTTGACCGAACAACGCGAAGCGGAGTTCGGTCAATCAGTCGAGTGCGGAAAAGTCACTTTGCGCAAGTGTTAGGAACAATATTTTTTCTTCAAACGTCAGTAAATCCGTCATTACTCGACTGTGTAGGCGGCCGTGAAGTTTCGTTTTTCCTCCGCCGGAGCTTTACTTTTCACTTTTCCGCCGGCGGAGGTAAAAGTGTTGTCATAGCAACATAGATACAATATAAACAGACAACAAAATAAGCGTCAACAACTCAAGATTTATTAAACTACAATTTGTATTTACCATTCAATTTGTGACTGCATTTCTAAAAATCACTAATTTACGAACAAATTGGTTATTATTTAATCGAACTTACTCAATGACTGCTTATCAATACGGAATTAAAACGCAATCGGAGACGCAATCTTAAAAAAATAATTATTGTTAATTATGTTACATTACTATAGCAACAACCTGTGCCTATTCACCGACACCGGTCTAAGCCGCCTTGCGAACCCACTTATCTTTAATAATAATTAGATATTATTACTATTAAAAAGAGATGTTTTTGCATTAATTTGTCGACATTTGAAGAAAAAACAGCATATTTTATTTGGAGGAAAAGTTACTTTTCATGGCTTGCTCTCTTAAACACGAGCGCGCCATGAAAAGTATCACTTTTCCTCCATATAAAATAATATACTATTTTCTACGAGCGCGGTCCAAACAAGCACAGAATAATAATGACCCGTATTTAAATAAAAGAAAAAGTATCTGTCAATTATACCTACTGTTGCTTTACATGACTATTATTGTTGACCTGACATGGGTTCAAAAGATATGGTTTTTGGTTTAAGTTGTAATATCGCGAATTACGGAAGCTTTGAGAGAAAAGGGCCTGTTCTTTGGGATACTTCGTTTTGCACCTAGATTTGTTTAAAATCTGTCAATCTGACAATTATAAGTATTGTTGCTTGACATAATTTTTTACTACTATACCGAGGATTTCAAAATATATGGTTTTTGGTTTAAGTTACAATATCGCGAATTACGGAAACTTTTAGGGAAAAGAGTATAATTATGACTTAAAACGGTGTCTTATATTGCATAAAAAGTCCAAAAGTGTAAAGTTTCTAAAAATATACGAACATTTTCTTGTCTCTGGTGATTTTAGAGAATTTTACTTTCCCGCACATTTTCCCGCATAGCGTGCGGGAAAGTACTACTTCGCGCACTGAGTAGCGTGCGCAAAGTAGCCACTTTGCGCACGCTCGTAGAAAAAAGAAGTGATGCTGGAGTTGCCAGAAAGTTAGACCGTGGTGACGAGGACATTATACGAAGAAAAATTTATAAAATGTATGATGACCAATATGTTCCAACTTTAGGCAATTTAATGAAAATACTTGAAATAGATGAAACAGGAATTAAGTGCTCAAGAACGACTTTGGGGAAGTACATCCAAGGAATGGGATTTAAACTCAAAAAGATTATTAAAAGGCAGATTCTAATGGAATCCAGCTGTTTTCAAGAATGGCGGGAGGGTGTTGACTATCGTGACGAAACCAGTGCCGATTTTACTTGGGTGCTATTTGGTGCTGTAGCACCGGGCAGCTAATCGTAATAGGGCGGTGATTGGCTTAGTTTGGGTTAAGATATTTTATATTGCTCGTACTTCCACTTAGTCATAACTTAAAGCGGCTTCACTTGCCGAAATATTGTATCTTCTTGAAAATGACATTCTTTTAAAATTTTGTTTGGATATTTTACACATCAGAACTAATGATGTAAATAAGAAAATATGTATATAAGTACCACATCCAACTTTTTATCTTCATTGTCCCAGTACGTTAGTCTCAAAATTTAAGAAGCGAGTTTAACAAAGATAGATATACAGAAGGGAGAAGAACGAAAAGCAAAAGATAAATATACAGAACGGAAAAGAACGAAAAGGAAGAGTCAGATGCGGAACCTTTTCATCCTTGACAATCTTCAAATAGAAATTAATCATAGATCCGCCCTGTACCACCATGTTCAGATTTGGTCGAATTTTTGTTTAATTTAAAAAAGTTAAGTAAGGAAGTTATTGTATCAAATGCACACACATTAAGACACTTATACGGACTACTTAGACAAACATTTGCCAGAATTCTGGCAAAGAGTGCATTCACTTAAAATAGTTTGTAAGCGAACTAAGTGATATTCTCCCAAAGATTTAGTAAAATTGTTGCATACAAATAAAGCAACACGTCCATTTCCAAATATAAATGTATGTCTTCGACTTTTTTTCTATAATGGTAACCAATGCTAGTAAGGCGCGTTCATTTTCCACACGGAAACAGATGAAAACCTATCGTCGCAATTCAATTGCGCCAGAAAAACTAAATTTGTAAGCCATATTATCAATAAATTCGGATATTTTAAAAACCATAGATACTAACCAAATAATATTAACTTTTTCAAATTTAAAAGCAAGGAAGCGACTTCTAGAGAACTGAACAAAACTCCTCTTTTATTTAATGTATTACTGTACATGTCAATATTTTGCAATATTGGGATTAGCAGTATTATTTTTCGTTATTAGTTTGCTTCTTGTTATTTTTGTTTATGTATTTTCATTAGTTTTACCTTTTTTGACTCTTTTATTATTTATCAATATGTTGTAGAGTTATAAAAAATATAATACATTATTTTGGATTCTGGATTTTTCAAAATCAATTTTTAGGTATATAAAAACAATAACTTGATTTTATAAATTACTAACACGTAAGAGCTCGCGTAGGAGGTAGAGGCGCCTGCAACGGTTACAATTAGCACCGGACGCAAAAGTATCTTAAACCGGCACTGGACTATTTGAAAATTGGTTTAACCCAAGCTAAATTATTACCTATTCTGCCAAATAGTGTTGTTATGGATTACGCGAGTTATCATAGTAGCACCTTGTTTAAACGATCTAAAAGCCAAAATTCAAGACTATATTATGTACCTTAATGATATAGGTAGGTATATTTTCATGAAAACTATACAAAAAAAAGGAGTTATTGGAAGTGCTTAAGAGTCTGTCTACTAAAAAACAATATTATTGCGATGAACTTGCGGATAGTATGTTATAGAGTAATGCGTTTACCACCTTACCACTATATGTTCAACCCGACTGAGCAAATATGGCACCAACTTAAATTCATCGTAATAATATTTCATCTACACTTAATTCTAGTGTATTAACTTTAATTGATAGTGAAACGAAAACAAATCTCAAATTAACTGGGAAAATTGTGTAAAACATGTATTGTAATGTGTGTATCTTAAAAATGCAACTGAAAAATTACTTATTAATCTAGATGACAGTAGCGATAGTGAAACAGATTTAGTTTAGTAATATAGTGTAAACTAAGTATTTATACCTGTAGATATTATAATGTCACTCTGGGATAATGTGTTATACTATTATCGTGTTATATTTAATTTAATATAAAAATCAACGCTAGCCTCTTAACTTGTTTCCTCCGAACGTAGCAAAATTAAAATTACAATTAAAAATAAACATTAATTCGGACCTAAAAGGATTTACAGTCCTGTGGTTGAAAGGTTTTATTTAAATTTCACTATTATAAGTTATTGGGTTGTTTTTTATATTTTTGGAGTCTTTAGTCAGTTTCTAAAATTTCTATATTTACTTTTCCAAAAACTACGCAAAAAGCTAATATATATACACCTAATGCTATTTGGTAACAATAATATAGGAACAAATGTAGTAAATGTCTTATACTTATTAAGATTTACATGGCGAGAAATCTTAAAAAGACCAGCAATCTTTGAGAATAATTTAATTGCTCGTAGTCTGAAACAGTGGAGGAAATCGAGCATAATACAAATAAAAATTGTTTTGCCTAATAGACATTTTCTCAAATTAGTCATCAAAATAAGTTAAGTGTGAACTCTACATGTAAAGGAAAATAAAAAAGCTATGTCTATTTCAAAGTGCAACAGAAAAATTAGATATTAATCCAGATGACCGTAGCGATAGTGAAACAGGAATGTAAAGGAAAATAAAAAAGCTATGTCTATTTTAAAAATGCAACAGAAAAATTAGTTATTAATCTAGATGACCGTAGCGATAGTGAAACAGATTTAGTTCAGTAATATAGAACTTAGTGTTAACTAAGTATTTATACCTACGTAAATATTATAATGTGTTATAATATTATCCTGTTATATTTAACTTAATATGAAAGTCAACTCTAGCGCGTTAACTTATTTCCTGCGAATGTAAAAAAAAATTAAATTACAATTTAAAATAAACATTTCTCCGGATCTGAACAGGTTTCTGTTTGTCATTATAAGCCCTACAGCTGTGGTTGAAGGGTTCTGTTGAAGTTTCATTGTTATAAGTTATTGGGCTGTTTATTTTTTTTCTATATTTTTTAGTCGGTTTTTCATATTTCTGAACGTACTTTTTTACCATGTAATTTGTTTGGACTGCAAAAAGCAAAATTGAACTAGGCTGGAACCTGTCCTGAATAAAGATAGCATTTTGCACTACAACAAAACAGTTCCTTTCAATTTAGAACTTAATTTGTTTTTGACCAATTCAAATATGTTATTCACCGGAATTTAGATAAAACAAAACTCACTCAAAAATTTTTCTCGGTAATTTTTTATGTTTAAAACTCATATCACGCAGAATAGTAAACATGTTTTAATTAGGTATCGTCCAAGTTCCTCCCTTAGGTTATGCCCTACCCCGTTTTTGCCTTGAATTACTGCCCTAATTTTCCAGTTTCCTTTTTAATTCAACAAATGTCTTATTTAAGAACTTGTAAGAAATATTTCAAACTTTAGTTGCTAGTGCTTTACAAATATTTAGATTGAATATGGATATACTTAGTGCTACATAAGTGCAAGATTCCTTATTTCGTTATAAAAATTCCTAATTTGCTTTTCAACTTTTGTTTATTTTTGTTTCTATACTTAACTAAGACCGAATATTTTTATATTTTGCTTAAAATACATTTTTCTTCTATAAGGATAAATAATTAATTTTTTATATCTGCCTTAGATGCATATTTCGGTGAAATTTTAGGATTTTTTATTTGTAATTTTGGAGATAAATTGTATAGCCGGAACAACATACACACAAACCATGTTGTATTTTTGGCTTCTTTAGAATGATAACTACTTGATTGTGAAAGTGAAAGTTTCATTGTTGATATACGCGTATATCTAGATTTATGCATTATATTTTGGATGTTTACAGGTTTTATAGTAAACAATCGTCCACCCATCTTAACAGAGCTTTGAATATTTCCGAAATACTAACTATCAAGACGACAACTATCACTATACACCCGAACTGACCACTGCAAGAATTGTCTGGCCAAAATGATTTCTTCTCCACTTTTAATTCTAACCGCGCTCTACAGGATTCTGAGCTTCAGTTGTAATTTCGCGATGTTTACAAAGTGTAGTGTCTAAAAATATACCTAAATGTGATTATTTTCTTTTCAACATTTGACGCCCATATTGTAGTATATCCAGTATTGTATGCGTTAAACTAAACATTTAATAGTACAACAGCTTATGTTCATAAAGTCTTCACGTAGTGCGAGACAATTCCCCACTTTTTTAAATCCTGAGACACAGTGGCGTTGATTCCGATCAGAAACATTTATGTGGTAAACAAATAAACAAATTAATTTACTTTTGCAACTATCTACTGAATAATATCGATAGTACCAGATGCGGTCCTCAAAAAGAATCAGCTACTCTGGTATCGAAAGTTTAATACGAATATATATTATTACAGCATTAGCTTCTCAGTTGTTTTTTATTTATTTAACTTGTATAGAATACTATTGATACATTTTTTTGTTTTTAACAAGAGTGTTATGATAAATTTCCGGTAATAAAGCCGAGGCACATGCAGTTAAAAAATTGGTCCAAGCAGATTAATATGACAAAATGCCCAACAAAATGGATGTATGTGTTTGATGAGTTGATTCCAATTTTTTTTGTATCAGCTCTGATTTTTGAGATATAGACTAATTCGTTTTAGTTCTGATAAAAAGCAAAGATAATAATGAAATAAGAGGCCTTAATTGAAATTTCGTATCTAAAATTAGAATCTAATCATCCAGTTGAGTTGCTTTGGTATTATCCAACCTGACCTTCCTATACCTGCATAACTCGCACCAACAACTAATTTATACCCTGCCCTTGTGTCTACCTCTTCCTTCTCTGGTTCAATGTACTATTGAGTTATTACATTTATTTAAATCCATGGCATCCACAAACAGACGTAGCTGTATAGCTAATTCAGACCTTTTTTGTTATATATGGGGCGAATATACCTTGAAAAAGGGTGGAAAATCTATTTCTGACTTTGTGAAAGTAGGCCAGCTTTGTCGTTCACTTGGAAGACCAAGATAAATATTGGGCTTCATATTTCGTATGTAAAACATGCGCTGAAAATTTGCGATAGTAGACAGTTGGAAAGAGGAAATGCGTAAAGTTTGGAATATCAATGGTTTGAAAGGATCCAAGACACCATCACGGTGACTGCTAATTTTGTCTCGTAAATATCAGGCAATAGACATAAATGGACATTTAGCAAATAGACCTATTCCATTTTTCAATAATTTGCTGAGACTCCCGAAATATGGTACGGTATCATCAACGGCTGATGAAGTTTAATGTATGCGATCAGAAAACGACAGTGATTGTGAAGCATATTCTGGAAGTCCTCAACGTTTCAATCAACAAGAACTGAATCATCTAATTAGAGATCTGAACCTCTCAAAGGAGTTTTCTGAATTATTTGCCTCCGCATTACATAAAAATAATCTATTTTTTCCAGATAGTAATATTACATTTTACCGTAAAAGAGATCAAGATCTGCTGCCCTTTTTCTTTAAATAAATGAACCTGGTGTTCTATAACGATACAAGGGAACGCTGTAAAAAAATTAGTTTGCTAGAATTCACACTAAACCAATGGTGGCTTTTATTGACATACTCCTATTCTTCTGGAAATCGATCTAAGTGGTTGTAGATGTAGTGAACTTTATGCTCATGTTAAATCCGAGAATATTAAAATTGGTAAGCATATTTTTCATTTAATTCTATGATTTCCCAAACATATTTTTATCCTTGAACAAATTAATCCCAAACCTTAGATTCAGTCTTGTTCATTGAGGTGATAAATTGTGGATCTTTATAATAAGCTGATCTGGAGACCATCAAATATTCTGGCTTCCAGTTTTTCCGTGCTACTCCCAGGAAATGTACGTGTCAAATAGCCAAAACAAAGTCGTTATAAATTTAGAGCGGTCACTAAATTGCTTCCTAAGTCCCAACTTGATATGCAAGGGTAGAAATATGACTCTTCGAACCCAAGGATTGGTTGATATGCAGTCAACAAATCATGACATTTCTTAAAGGCCAATTTCCCTAAACTCAGTGCAGATCCTTAACTCTGCTGTCTCAAAGACGTAAAATAGAAGTATATTTATTATGTATAGCCACTTTACTGCCCAAAGAGGAAGTTGGCAATTTTTAGACTGACGATTCATACATAATTTATAAACTAGTGATATTGTCTCATATTTCATTTTCATGTTGGTAGAATGATGAATGGGTATGGAGCGAAATTTGTTACCGGTATAAAGGCACATTTCAAATTTCCTTTTTGAACTGTCAATAAAAGATCTTTCATTTAGTGATCCTTTTATATTATTTTCATCATAATCTGGATACAAATAATCCGAAAGATTCCTTTGAGAGGTTTAGATCTCTAATAGTTCATTCAGTTATCCTGAATTGAAACGTTCGGGACTTGCTGAATCTGCTTCAAAATCACTGCCGTTTTTTGATTGCATATATTGAACTTCATCAACCGTTGATGCTTCTGTATTAACTTAAAGGAGTCTCAGCAGACTACTGAATGACGAAATAGGTAATTCTTCAAAATGTTCTGTAGGTATCTACTGAATAGCAGTCATCGTGATCGTTTTTTGGTTCCTTCCAAATTATTGGTATTCCAAAATTTAAGCACCTCCTATTTCCAACTGTCCTTTGTTGCAAATGTTTTACGTACGAAATATGAAGCACAATATTTATCCTAGTCTTCA
The DNA here is from genome assembly GCA_016904865.1 of Pissodes strobi. Classification (NCBI taxonomy): domain Eukaryota; kingdom Metazoa; phylum Arthropoda; class Insecta; order Coleoptera; family Curculionidae; genus Pissodes; species Pissodes strobi. The sequence continues at coordinate 113 of JAEQML010068974.1, read as the reverse complement.
AAGTGAATGCCAAAATAGGTTTTCTACTTGCTCTCAAAGTGTATTAGCCACATACATAACAAATAACTTCTGGATGATTCACATAGCTACGTCTGTTTGGTGATTCTGTGGTT
>MU194783.1:2955-17850 GCA_016904865.1 Pissodes strobi | reverse complement strand
ATAAAATATGCTGTTTTTTCTTCAAATGTCGACAAATCAATGCAAAAGCATCTCTTTTTAATAGTAATAATATCTAATTATTATTAAAGATAAATGGGTTCGCAAGGCGGCTTAGACCACGGTCGTAGGTGGCCTTGCTTAGACCGGTGTCGGTGAATATAATGTAACATAAAGCTGTCAGTGGACACTGTCAACAATAATTATTTTTTAAGATTGCGTGTCCGATTGCGTTTTAATTCCGTATTGATAAGCAGTTATTGAGTAATTTCGATTAAATAATAAGCAATTTGTTCCTAAATTAGTGATTTTTAGAAATGCAGTCACAAATTGAGTGATAAATACAAATTGTAGTTTAATAAATCTTAAGTTGTTGACGCTTATTTTGTTGTGTGTTTGTATTGTATCTATGTTGCTATGACAATACTTTTACCTCCGCCGGCGGAAAAGTGAAAAGTAAAGCTCCGGCGGAGGAAAAACGAAACTTCACGGCCGCCTACAGAGTCGAGTAATGACGAATTTACTGCCGTTTGAAGAAAAAAGTTTATTCCTGATCCTTTGATTGTGTTTGTCCTTAGTTTCGTCGATCACACGCTTGCAGTCGTTTCTCGCTTCGATAAAATAATTGCGATTTTCAGCGGTCTGATTTTGCTGCCAGTACTTATAGGCTTGCTGTTTCCTTCCTACAGCTCTTTCGCATCTTTTGTCAAACCAGGGCTTTCCTTTTGATGGTATATTTACGAAGATTCGTTATAATATGTTGGATCACTCTCAAGGGCGTAGACAGGATTTTTTCTCAGGGGGGGGGGCGAGCCGTAGGCAAGGCCGCAGTGGCACCCGAAGCTGGAGGCTAAGCCGCGAGGGTGCCACGCCAAATTTTTACCCAAAAGTCGTTAAAATCGTTAAAAAAAAACGGATTCGACACCCTCTTGACATGGCATAAATCGTATGTTGCAAAAATGAGCTCGAAAATGAGTCGGTTAAATTCCCCCCCTGTCTACGCCCATGATCACTCTGTATGTAATTCTATTACATCTTATTGACTAAAATAATATTATTAAATAAGTCATCATGTAAAGCGTTAAGTTTACACCAAACAAAGAATTATCTATTTGGATGTAGGTATTGTATGCACAGCAACAAATGCTGGATATTTAGTTTTACATTAGATCGTACAGAAATCAAAGCGTTTGGTGTTGCCCTCTTCATTTTCTTAATAGCATCGAACAACAAGAAATTAAAGGTGAAAAACGGACGAATGCCCCAAAATTATTTTCTTCTCGAAATTATTTACTTCGCTAAAAACATTTGTCAAATGTTCCTTTTCAGACAAAATTTTGCAAATGGATTTGGCTTAACAGGTTTTAGTCAACCACGGAATTAAGTAATTCGAGCTAAAAGTTTTAATAATGTGAAAATCGAGATTTGCCGCGTTTAACTTTTAAAGTGCAGTGACTAAGCAGTTTAAAACAAAGCGATAAAATAATAAAGATTCTCCACAAGTCGGCGAAAGTCGTTATCTTTTTATTTTTATTGTTAGTTCTTTTGCGGCTGTTCTAGAAGTGTTTGCTAAAAGAGATTTTAAAAGCAAAATATAAATGTTTAATGTTTTAGATGGAGACGTTTAATTCTCATTAAACATTTTAAGATTAACTTTTTCTACAACTATCGCCTCAAGTATGTACTAGTTTAGTTTCTTTATTGAAAACAAACTGGATATAAATCTGAATATCGACAAATAAAGCATGATCAATTTAAAAACATTAACCACGTTTTTGCCTAGTTTATAGTGTTAGTACTCTCTTACAGATTGAAATATAGGAACTCATGTCGGTTTTGGGTTTTGGTTTATACAGCTTGTTGATTTGCTGTCGATTTCTAAATTAAAAGAAATGCCCGGTAAAGATTAATTAAACTCTCAGTAAACACAATTTAAGAGAAATAAACGCAATAAAGGTTGCTTTGTCTGGATCGAGGGATTTGTTTTCAGTTTCCAGTCAAATCTATCACGTTTGTTGGCGATTATAAAACATATAGAACAGAAATATAGCATACGAAAACAGACACTAAAACAATCAGTACCCCAATCTTTATGTAGTGCAAATTCTCTTAATGGATAATATCTGTTTCCTAGTAACAATCGTTAATAGTTACTTCTGTGCCCGCTAAAACCTATTTATGTTACAACTCTATATAATTAGAATGAATTAATGCTTCAAGCATATACGGTAGATACGCAAGACCGTAACATACAGCCTATTCATTTTAGAAATAATTATGTGTACTGAATGCAAGCCGTATTTTACTCTAGGTGCAATAACTAGTTCAAATAACCCGGTTGCTAATTTCCTGTTGCAGTGATGATTAATATCGTCAAATGTCAAATGATTGTGTTGAAACATGGACATTGGTTTCGGCCCTATTTCAAGCTTGTGCCGACAACTTTATAATATATTGAATTGGGTATTAATTCAACATCAACTAGAACTACTTCAGACTTAGCAAACAGTATTATTAATGATGGGCAGTATATTGGAGGATATTCGTTATGTACATACGCCACAGATAATCCATGTGCATGTAAAATCGGCAATATTTAATCATTATAATCAATTCCTTATAAAGTGAGTAAAATATTACACATTCAGGTCATGCAAAATAGGAAAAACCCTGAGATGCGCAGATGAAAGAAAAAGGAACTCAGTGTACGACAGAGATAGCGAAGATCAAATTTTAGTAAAGTACACTCCACGTAGAAAATAAAACCGGAATTGGATTCATATACGGTCGCTGGGACAGGTACCAGTCCTGTATATCTATTTGCTACTTATCTAATTATTATGCTTTTATTGTTATGATATATATATGGTTGGGATAATAATAAGCCAAGGCGACAATAAAATTAGGTGTGGGTTGCATATATTTAATGAATACTTACTGCTTCGCATCATTTAAAGAAAGGAATTTTATTGGCAGCACATGACTAGTACACATAGCTAAAAAAAATTGATACAAATATTATATTTACAATCAAATAAATTTGAACAAGGTCGAAAAATATTTTTAAATTATTATATATATTAACAATATCAGGAACTATATTAATAATATAACAGAACAAATATCATAAAATACTACATAAATATTAAAGATAGGTAAGCATATTTTTTACTTTTATGTTGGTATTTTTTCTATTCCCGACAGGTGACCCTCGCTTAAATTACCATTATAGTTTTCGTCTGAACTGCAGTCATTGTCATCCAAATTTATTCTTAACTTATCTACAACAATGTCACCATAGGTTCGTTTTCATTATAATCAGTCTCAATCTTCTTTGTTTTTTCATAGCGGGTTTTCCACTGCTTCACCGTAAACTGTTAAAAAAAAAAATCAGTTAATTTGATAACATCTGTCAAGTGAAGAGTTACGTTCCTTCTAAACACAAATTCCATCATCTGTGCCCACACTAGTTCAATAGGGTTAAGGTCAGGATGATACGGATATAGTAGAATCATGGTGTGTCACGGACTGGAAAATATTTCATCCCCGTTTGGTTTCGGCATTTTAATGAGGCTGTAGAGCTCCGGTTTTAACATTTTATGGCCAAATGGAATATTTTTCTTGCCTAACCACTTTTTCACGTCTTCTTTCTTTGTTAACGATGTATGGCACTTATTTATTTGCCTGTTGTGGTATGGCGCATTGTCGATTACTACTACACTGTTAGGGCGTAAATTCGGCATTAGGTTGTTTTTACCCAGTTTTTATTATTTTCGTAAATCGCCTCATTATGATAGTCCCCAGTCCCCAGTACTACAGTGTGACTTACATGTGACATATGAATTCGGCACAAAACCATCTTCCCTTTCAGCATTCACGATAATTAGGTGTCTGCCTTTTGATACAGGTTGTCTTATGGCTTCGTCACTTTCGTCGCTCCAAGATTTTTGGATTATATGTGATGAATGTATGTATGTTTCATCCACATAAACAATTGGGCGTCCCTCTTCATATGCTTTCCAAATTGGATTCTAAGGTGTCTTACGTCAGGTTTTTCCATTAAAATTATTTTACTGGTTTTGGTTCTCCAACGTTATCCATTTTTTTTAAATTTCTCTCTTTAAGCTGTTTACGCATCTCTGGTAATTGGCATTACTCTTAAGTTGGTACTTGTTTTTCTGTTTTATTGAAATTGTGGATTGCTCTGCGTAACACTCCCTGATAAGCATCGTCCAAAGTTATTTTGGGTTTATGATTTGACATTTTTTGTTTTGCGTGGAAAAAGATGTAACTGTGCCATATTCGACATTTTTGGCTTCCTGCTTAATTCTTTTAATTGTGCTTAGACTAATCTTGACCGAAACACACTCGTACACTTTACTGAAATCAATTATTGGTCTTCCTGCATTTGCTTCTTGTTTCATAAAGGTTATAAGTTATTTCGCAACTTTGACCGTGTAATTCTCGCCTTTCCACTTTGCTCTTAAAAGGCATGGTTACAAATAATTCAAATTAATAAATTAATTCCTAAGAAACTTCCTACTTTTTTCTCATAAAGTGTACAGAAGTGTACGTGCTCTATGTAATCAGGTAAATGAGCTCCTAGATAGTCCTACCCACCTGTTTACCGCGGATCCGAAGGTCAGACCTCTTCCAATTTTCCGAGACCTGTACTTGGCTTTAAGTTTATCGTGTATGAAATTAGTGATAATATTGCAGTTTGTATTAGAGACGATTTATGAAGAAGGTAATACAAACAACATATATGTTACCAGCTCAGGACTGATGCTTGTGTGGGGATCGTCCAGTGTGTTCGCGAAAGGGCTTTGGAGGCTTGGATGGAAGGTCGGGCTGAAAAGGTACAGCGGACGGCTCCGGGGATGATACAGATAAGCTTGTGAAACATGGGCACGCGAGTAGGCTCACCAGAAGGTTGGTGGGCCTACCAAAGAAGGAGTGCAGAGTGCCGGTAGGATTCTACACAGGGCACTGTAGGTTTAGATGACACCTAACTCTGCTGAGAATTGTAGAGGAGGAGGAGTGTAGATGGTGCATGGAGGACGATGAGATCACATATCATCTAGTTACGGAATGCTCCGCCTTCGCGTGGGCATCCGGGAGGTTTCCCATTGCGGGCTGGGGTACAACGGACCCTATTTGTTGTGCGTAAAACCATTTTAAATGTGTTAGCGAGATATAATGAATAAGATGATACCTACCCTTGAGGATGCGGCCAGCCCAACATGTATGCTCCGAATTGCTCGTCGGCGTCGGAGTGGGTCAATTACTTACTCTTGACCAGGGCGCCACCAGTTTGAAATATCTAAATCCGCAGACCCAAACAGGAAGATCCTCGGTTTTAAGAATCCATAAGGGCGATCCAAAATCGACGATTATCCGCTACACAAGGGCGACTACTAATTACACTTTTGGTTGGATTGAGATATTTCAGAGCAAATAAAAGACGATCACGTTCGTGCAGGTTTAATTTTATTGGCGTTTGCTAAGTTAGACCATAACGAGATGTCATATTTCTTTCAATAAACAAAATGATATAAATATAAGAGCAGGTAAAGAGCTCAATTGGAAACAATTGATAACTTGATATATGCTCATGAATATTGAACCAGATCATATTAGACGTAACAGTATGACGTAATTAAATGATTACGGAAGATCAAAAAAACATTTTCAACTAATCAGAAATAAGCGCAATTTGCATACGGTATCTATCGTCACCTCAACTAATAATTAAAGGTTATCAGGATAATACTTATTACTATTAACTCCGTTGCTCCTGTACATGGTATACCTGTCGCAGTCGTACATGAGTAAACCTTATGATTCAGTTTATGAGATACCGCTATGCAAAATTACTATAATTAGATATTTATTCAGTCAGAACGATAATATTTATCATTTACCACAATATAAATTAAATTGTAAGAATGATGAAATATAGCATAAAAACTATGAGCATTCATTGAATAACACTAGTAAATATCGCAGTTATTTATATACGCATTGGTAAGCTTTGCTTACACCTATCAGTTTCAACAATAATTATATCAATACTTCACAGACAGAAATAAAAACACGCTGAAAATATCAATAATCTGTCAGGAAGATCACAATAATAACCAAAACTTATCTTTACTAGTCTTCGCGGATATGACCTCCGGCATTCTGCACGCGGACTACAGCTATGCACCTTGGGACCATAAACTCTCAGTGGTATTTGAGGTAATGCCATACCTCTATGGCTGCAGTCCGTACCAATACAACACAACCAACTGTACTGACTGGCAGCTACTTGGTTAGCTACTTAAGTTCTCTCCAAGCAAAGTCGCTCCAAACAACAATAGCTTGCTCCGTATACATAACTCCTAGCAAAACAGCTCCAGCCAAAAATAATAGCTCCTAGTAAAACTGGCTCCCGGTAAAACTAGCTCCCGGTAAAAATGGCTCCCCGAAAGAAAAATGGCTCCCAGTAAAAAAAGCCTAACTACGTAGGGTTTTTCGATGGTAATGACGAATTGGGGAGCAAACGCTCTCTTTTACAGGCATACCTCGAAGAAAGAAACGGCGTACTTTGTTCCAGAATCCACTGCACGTGGTAAGTTACTAATCCAAACTCTTGACTTTAGGCAAAAACCAACCCATCCACAGTCAAGCCATAAACTACAGCAACCTAGCAACTATACCACTTTATACCCGAAATAAAGTATAATCCCCGTGTAGGGCGAATTACAAATTCTTAAACTTTTATCAGGCGGACGCACTATCTCCTTTTAGGGTTTTCTGAAGAAACAGGACGAAACCAAGCAAAAAACCACTAATTAGCTCGTGAAATTCAAGATAGAAAAAACTGGAATCATAAGCCCGTTCAACACTGTCCTGTATCCAACGTAAAAATACACCAGCCAGTTATCGCCAAATTTTCTAACATCTGCAATATGCAATGAAACATCTCTAAGGCTGTATGATATTATACATTGCTGGCAGAACAAAGAAATCGAACGATAAATCCATCATTGACAATGTCCAGACAAACAGAAACCAATTCAATCCGAACGGCGGCCATTTAAAATTCCAGCACCAAATCTGTTCGACGCATTCAATCGAATCGAACCTAAAGGTACCTTTAACTCCAGCCGGTTTTTGATCTTGCTAAATCCATATATTTTAATACTGCAAAGCAGTTCAAGCGACTTTGCCAAGTTAGGGAATATACGCATTTAATAACATATCTTGACTGCGTATTTTTAACGCGAAAGCGAAAAACAGTCGTTTAATATCAAAACTGATGATAGCACATCAATTAATTATGTATTTTCCTGTTGGCCTAAATTGTAACCACGTCAAAATCACCCCAACCGCTAAGCGAATTAAACATCTGGCAACGTTCAAAGAATATCCTTTTCATTTATTGCCATTCGTCCATAGGCAACCAACAATTCTTTTAAGGTATCACCGCCGAAATCGGAAATTATTCGCAAGGTCAATGATTTAATTGAATTGCACTGCTATATATTGAAATGATTTCTTGATAGCGATGTAGAATACGATACGATCTAGTGACTGAAATTACGTATATAACTAGCTTGTTTCAGTTTATTCCTCTAACAGCTCTATAAACGCACTGGTCGTTCGAAAATCATGCAAGCTTAAGGGTGGAATCACTGATTTTATTTGACTTCTATCTGTTACATATTCGTGCTAAATTGTTATGTAACAGTTTGGCCCAATTAGCGGTCAAAATGCAAGGATCGCTAGGGGCCACCCCTTCTGATACTGATATTGACTGATAGTCATAGTAAAGTGGTTTTGTTCAGTTATTATGATATTGTATGCCACACACCATATTTCTACCGTAAATTTTATTACCCAAATGAAATTGGAACTAATAGAGCAATAAGTATTATTAAGTTAAATTTAAATAAGGTGATTTTACCTATCGAGTATTAATAAATTGACCTTTTCAAAAATTTTAATTTTCAGAATTGTCATCTGAAGAGTTGATTATAATACGAGGTAGGACCGTACCTGGGGTACAATTTTAGAGAGGGAGTCAGACCAGGGGTTGTTGACATTTTTTCATGGGTTTAAAATAATATTATTTTAGAAATTAATGATTTTAATAATAACTCAATCTTTTTTTGCTTTCTCCTCACAAAACGATTTAGGACCCCTGTAGTATCAATTTTATTATTCTTATGCGTGCTTAAAAGGGCAAGACCTGTTAGCCATTCTTGACTAGCTGATTTGCGCAAACAGCCTTTTAAACGTCTCATGAAAATTATCTTAACGACGAAGCTGTTGGTACAAGTAATGTAGCAACAATCCTAAAAAAAGAGTATGTGAAACATACATCCAAAACTTGCTGATATAATGCCTCTATAGCATTTTAGCCGCTATTTTCCCTCTTAAAAAGCATGGAAACAAACTTTGACTGAGTGGAAATCGAAACGAAGAGGTCCATTTCGAAAAAAGACTTCATAACTTCTTAACCAAAGACTTAGGAGTAGTTGAAGTTAGATTCTCAAAGAAAGTACAACATCCTGAATTGCAAACAAAACCAAACAGGCCCAGACGAATCAACGTTCTACCAGGAAGGCCAATCATCTCTGTAGATATGGATATTGAACCCACGGTTGAACCAAAAAACGAACCACCTGAAAATATTCTTTCCACGTCTGGTCTACAAAAATCTAAAAATATCAGAATATTCATTTCTGTCACTAGTTCATTATGCAGTTGTAAACAAAAACCTTGATTTTTCTTCTAAAAAAATATTTAGCATCGGTTCTAAGGAAGAAAACACTAACGAGGAGCCACGCACTGCTTTTGAAATGAAAATGAAAATATTACAGTTAATGATTTTACACTAGTTAAATTATTCTTCAAAAAGCAAAGTTTATGTTGCAAAATTTTTTAACGTAGATGGTGAAACTTACCATTTCGCGTTTCTTCGAAAAAAAATTGGGGGTGATGTTTTCTTTCATTTTCCACGCTTGCCTTATGAAAGCATTATTGAAATATATGAAATTTTTTAAAGGCTTTCTCATTCACCTTTTTGAAGATATCGCTATAAGTTTACCAATCTATCTGGTCTTATTATGGAATAGACCATGGCTGTATCCGATACATAAGAATTTGTTTTTCTAAAATATAATACTATAATACGTTTTCTTTAGGTAAGAAAAATATTTAGTTACTCTTTCAGTAAATGATATATTTTTTTATAATACAATATTGTTTTCGTCATAGGTACCAAATGATACCCTTGCACGAGGTAGAAACCAGTTATACGTAATTTTATATCGATGTTCGAAGCCACCCCACTTCATGGGAATACTTCGGGCAGACTATAACAAAATCAAACAGAAGAATTGAAATTGTCAATGTCATGTTATGGATGTCTTGGAAGAAAATTTCAGCAATTGTATTATTTTGTTTTTTTCTCTGTGCTCAAAAAGGTTGTAAATGGTATCCGAAGTCACCCCATTTGGCGGTATCGAAGCATAAAACTAGACTGTTCAGAGATATTTTTTTAAAATTTCTGTAAACGGGTTTAATGCTCTCGCCTAGATGTGATATATCTGGTTAGGTTGTATTTAGAAAGCAGGTCAAACGCCTGATAGGATCCAAAAATAACATAACATATTTTGTGGGTGTTTTTATTTTTAGGTATATGGGCAAAGTACGTGGGTGCTCGTATTTAATATTATTAATATTACTACTCAATTTTGAAGAGAAAGCGATAAACTTTGCAAAGAGCCGGTTTTGTTTTTTGGTAGGTGAGGGTATTTGCTTATTGCCCATTGTATTTTGGGTACAGGTATTTGTTAGGATCATTGGGGTGGTTACGTGGAAAAGCGATAAGATCGAACTCATATTATTGCACTATAAAGAAGTATTTTAAAGAGTACTATATCTTTTTTATTTGTTTATTTATTTATTTACTTTTTAAGTAAGTAAATCGCCTATTTAAAAGTCATTCAGATATTTTCATTACATTTTATAAATTTCAATGTAAACTGTAAACGAAATATTTATTTTTATATTTAAATACACCACATTTTTTGAAGAGTATGATTTGCATTCATGTGAAATAAAATTCAAATTAATGTTGGGATATAATTGATATTTAAAGGAGCGTTTTGGAATAAATATCCCAACAGAAAAAAAGCGGAAATATTTTGAATTATAATAGCGTTAACGGATTGTATCAAACTACGCAACAGAATATGTATAAATTTTAATTAAAAACTCCATATATCAAATTACTTTTGTCATAAAAGTGGATAAAACGTTATGGCGTGTATGGGATTATATGAATGATTTCCATTTTATACGCTCGGATTTAATTGAAAGGGTTTTTATTTAATATAAGCAGTATATATTGCTAGAAACGAAAACCAATTATTTAGAACCCAGTGGTTTATAAAATGCAAATATTATCATATTTTAAAGTACCTATTAAATTATCAATTACAGAAAATAACAGAATTTACCTTATTTGATTGCACATATTAGTAGTACACGAGATTAGGAATTCTACATCCAAGATACTGCAAGTTATATCCACAAGCAAACAGTGAACTGTAAATATGTTCTATATTGTTGTGGAGGATTCATTATTACCTTGGAATTGATTGCCTTTGGCTCTACAAATGGTTAAACTTGGTTTGAACTTTGAACTGGTATAGAGCCACTTCTGCCTAGGCTCAAGGATGTAAACTGCACAAGTGCAAGTTTAGTGACCCTAATGAAATGTGTACCTATATATCGTCGATTCGATATCGATTCGGATACCGTTTTCAAGAAAGGCAAAAAACTAAAAATGAAAATGGTTAGCAAATACAATAAAACAGTAAAAAGCTCTTGCTGCTGACTTCACTTCTATAACAGGTCAAAGTTCAAACCAAGTTTAACCATTTGTGGAGCCAAAGGCAATCAATTCCAAGGTAATAAACAGTGAGTTATTATGAAATATGATTTTAGCTTCCCCCTGTTAACTGTCAGATATAGGTACCATTCTACTAAAGGTGTTAATTAGTACCTACTTGTACTGCATAAGACTCAGTTTAAGATGTTGAGGTGGGAAGCGTACAGAGGTATGAGAGTACTAAAAGAAACGTAAACTTGCCAAAAAAATTTTGTTTTTTAATGGAAAATTTTTTGATATCAGACAAGATAATCGTACTATTCTTTAATGATTTTAAAACTTGAAATTTTCATGAAATACTGTGATTTGGTAAGCAAGTTTCTCAGTGTATTCGATTTAGAGTTGCTTTGTGTTTTCTGGACTTATGCAAAAAGTCTTACAAACAAAATAATCAACACATTATTTCAGATTCAAACATAATTCCACAATATTAGAGAAGAGGTATTGGGGAATAAATAAATATCGTTCACTTTCAACATAAAGTTGAAGAAATGGCAAACAGTGAAGAAGATTTAGGTGAATAATGATAGTTGGGAAAAAAACAAAGCAGAGTTTGCTAAAAGAAAACAAGCGAAGATCTGACTGCGGAAAACCTTTACCAACGACTGAGACATAATATCACCGCAGACAGGGGCAGATTACAGCAATTAATCAAGATCTAGAGAGGGTTCGAACTTGGGGCGACAGAAATATGGTCCAGTTCAATGCAGCAAAACCACAAGTTGCCACGTTTACCAAGAAAACCAATACGGCGGGGCATTTAAAGATCCTTTACACAAATAGTGCACTATGTAAAAATCGACCTCTCCTATCCATCTCGTATTACGATATGTCTGCGTGATGCAATCGATTTCTATCAAGAGCTCTCGTGGTGTAGAGGTTTAGATCGTTGGGTCTCACTTGGAAAACGCGGGTTCGAACCCCGTTGCTTTTTTTTATTATTTTTTAAAGATTATGTTTCTAAACAGCTTTTTTTCTTGATTTTGGGTATGTCTTGGGTTAGATTGGGTTAGCACCTGGTTAGTTTCCTTTTCTTGAGCCCCCGTAGCGAGCGAAGCGAGCGGAGGGTCATGCGGATCGACCAATGGGAAAGGCCGATTTTTATATAGTGCACTATTTGTGTAAAGGATCTTATAATGCTACGGTGGGCACCATTATGGCAGCATGGACCAGTCCTTCATCCTCGTCAGTCGGACTACTGAGTGTCACGGTCAGCAGCAATATGTCCTGGCATGACCATGTTGCCAACATCGCAAAATCAGCCTCGCAGAAGCTTGGTGGGCTATTTCGCAACAAGAAACTGTATACACCGCAGTAGCTGCTCTTGCACTACAAAGCGCAAATAAAAACGGGCCGAGAATCCTGCTCACACATCTGGTGTATCGCACTGATGCACTGTAACGCTCAGTTTCCAAACAAATACAAACCTAATTTACATAAATATACAAGTTTACAATAATCTCCAACTTCACAAAAATCTCCAAGTTCACAATCGGTGGTACAGCCTTTAGTGCAGGAACAATGGCGGCCCCCAGCTTTTAGACAGTGGAGAAGGGTCGTGGTGAGTTATAATGCCTGAGCGCCACGCGGTTAACTTATCGCCATGCCCTGATGCTGGATCTTCAGTGAGATTCGACCAATAACCACGAATTGCTCTCCTCCCCGCTGTAACCTATTGAAAAACTTGGAAGGGGAAACAAAAAGAAATATCACCCCAATTAAACAAAAATAACAAGTGTATATTCCGTATTGGTGACTATACTTTTGAATTAAATAAGAAAAATAATTGCTACAAGAAGAATGTCTTGTATATGTAGCTATGACAATTAATATATAAATGTTTGCTAAAGACGGAATATTAAAAGTAACGGTTTAATGTTAAATAGTACTTGATGTTATAACTACGGCGCCCTATAAATACGAATACGTGATCACGTGTCGTTTACATGCCCTTGATTGGTGCTAAAACCTATACGGTACAAAAATATGATAACTTCTTCTACTTCGACACTCTAAATAACTCTAATCAAAAAGCAAGAAGTTAACGTGCTATTTCAAATGTACTAGATTCATTTAGTAAAATATTCACCTATTAAATAGTAACAGTACCAGAGGCAAATCTATATGATTACGCGTCGATACGCTATGCTTATATGCGAACAGTTTCAAAAATATTTATATTATACGACGCTGAAAAGAAGTAAAACACGCGAACAAGACACGCTGAAATGAATTAATAACACGCCAAAACTATCCGGATTAGCTGGATAATCCAGTATACATATGCTAACTATTGAGAATAATTCGTTACTCCCAAATAACTTGAAGGTATCTATATTTTAAATCAAGTCATACCATCAATACTTTCATTAAGCAAATTCATCCGAAAATTTAATTTAATTCGCCCCAAATCACCAATCAAATAAAACACAATAATAAAATGAAATAAAATAAAAGTCCCAAAATACACTATATAAAATCCTAAATTAAGACTTATCTGATACGTTATCAAGCCAACAGTGAGTTCATCCAGGATCTAGGTGTTCGTCTAATCACTGGAGCGTCAAGGTCGAGGAGACACACTCCGTATGCGTTGACTCTTGAATCAGACAGCGAGACACGCAGTCAATTGATGGATACTCTGAAACCACGTATTGTTGGCGGAGTCTCAGTATGCAGTCTCGAAACCCAGGTAGGAAACCGGAACGTAAGAGGACAATGGAACCAATAATTCAAAATTAAAATTCCAAAAAGCCGGAAAACAGAAACAGGAACAGGAAAATCCAAGAATTGAAAATCCAAGAATTGAAAATCCAAGAATTGAAAATCCAAGAATTGAAACAGAAAACCCCTTTAGATGTTAAACGGGGTTCAAGTGTGTGGCAGCTCTCGAAAATCAAATCCCCAAACGTGGGTGCAGGTGGTCGAAACTACAAGTCTTCCTTCATCTACAATCATCCATCAGACGAGAAACCATCGACGACCACAATCCTGCTCAAGGGCTTCGTTGAATAATCCCCTAACTAGGGCACTGTATATTTCACACTAAATATCAGTATCTCAACGAAAATTCCCAATTTCGAGAGCTCGGCACTGAAACCTACTGGTTCCTTCAATATCACATAAAGACTAAATTGGCTTGCTCCGAAATGACGAGGCTAGCAGAATTAACATCGCGCCGGCCCAACATACTATGTTGCCAGAAGCGTCCCTATTTATGACAAAGTACTAGAAAGTTCTGATGTCATACTACCGGATTCGCCAAAACAAGCGCTAAAGCGACTCATTATCGAAATGATTTAAATCAGTTAGAATATACTTTTATATGCTTGGTGGGAATATATAACCCACGCGTTATGCGGCAGTCAAAAATTACAATCAACACGCGCCACTAATAGCATTATGCCAAACAAGGCATTAACTTGGCAACCGTGTCGACCGTGAAGACCACGCGCTTGTCCAGAAAGCTGTCACTTATACCGCCAAAATTATCCTCCACAGACTATATGAAACATAGAACAATTTCCCTTGCGTGAGTAGAATTTACTCCGAGCTGAAATATTATCGAACTTTAATAATGGAGAGTCCGTGTAATACCGCGTCAATATGCAAGCGTAGAGGGCTAAACATTGATACCATCCAATATAATCAGCAAATTCAAGCGTATGATAGCTAAATCCTACAATAAATGCAACGCGAATTAGAGTGGTTCTCGAATCGATATCGACGGAGGGATCCGATGCGCATTCCACCGGTCGTGTAGTCTATGGTTTAAAACCGGAGTGACATGACATACTTCTAACAAACGTCAATGTTTCATTTCCAGAACCAAAATATTCCCTAATCACCTAAGCAAAACAATATATTATCAAATATAAATCAATGAGAAAATTACCACAGAATGACCATCAAGTGTACAAAAAGTAAGTTATAATTACAGTGTTAGA
>JAEQML010068970.1:0-17851 GCA_016904865.1 Pissodes strobi | reverse complement strand
TGAAATAAATCTATTTTGAGTTTAATTATGGCTCATTCATTCTACGTACATACAGGGTGTTATCACCAAACTATACGGTGAAAAACGATAGTTTCTACACGTGTTGGGGTGTTTCCCCAACATTCAGTTTACCACTATTTCCGAAATATAAAAAATATTTCCTATATTTACCTAAGACTAAGCACTGTGAGAACTCCCCTTGTGCAAATCTTCTTGGAAAATTGCTATTATTGAATATTGTTGAGTCATAGGCTGACCCAGGCCACCTGGCTACAACATTTGTGAATTTTAAATGTGCATTACAAGTTACTTGTAGATTCTGTTTCTATATATTTCTGCATCATCTCCGCCTAAAATATTATATCTATATAGGAAATGTAACTTAAAATGTCAACAGAAATGTTATTATCTATGACGCTGATTTAAAAAACAATAATAAAACCATCATTAAGCATTAGCATTGTTAATGTTTTATATTTAGCTACTTTATAGTGGAATCTTATGGCTTTTCACTTCAAAGCTTTTGAAAATAAACTTGTTTAATTTTGCAAAAACAATAAAATTAAGGGTCTCATTCTCATTGTAGAAATTAATATGTTTAATTTACCTGGCGACTGAATTCGGACATGAGTCCCGTCAACTACTCCAATTATCCTTGGGAATCGAGATATATTATAGAATTTTGTTTGTTCATGGAACAACTCCTGACGTAGAGGCATTTTAATAAATTCTGGAGCCAGTCTCGCTATTGCGTCAGATACTCTAATTAAGATCCTAGATGCAGTTGAAGGATCCATTTTAACATAATCAGCCATAGAGGCAAGATGTCCGTTGGTTGCAAACAGTCGTAGATATGTTAATAGTTGATTTTCAGGAGAAACACAATTATTTCTGAAAACAATACAAATATAAATATGGGTTTTGTGAAAAAATATAATTTTCTATACTTACAAATCATAAGGATATTCTAATTCATAATTAGTGTTAAACGATATCTTACCGTTGTCTTAAATAGCCTAAACCTTCTAAAGAATATTATATCATCCAAATCGTTTAAAAGATCATTACGGATATAAAATTTTCGTGGAAACCCATATTCGGTTATTTCCAGTATATCGAAGTCGTCTACAAAAATATCTACATCGTCTTCAAAATACATGTTTGGTGGATTTTTTTTTTAATTTTCTTTACCCAATATATTTATTTTGAATATAAAAATTCCGTAAAATTAGGTTAGGAATGCAAGTTTAATTCAAATTCAAATTTGGCGGCTTAAATAAAACCCGGCTTACAACCTTAAAATGGTGGTTTAAAAAGCGGCGCAAGGAATTTTTAAATTTCAGCTGAGCTCCCTAAACCGGCTTATTTTACAAACGGTGCAAATGGCCCTTAGTAGTTTAAATATTTTTAGTTGTTCACAATACTGCGCAAGCGCATCCCCCCTTGCGCACTTTTAGTCTGACGCGACGCCATGATTACTACGTTATGGGTTCGGTACCACAAGAATATAAGACTTTGGACATTTAAAAAATAATATAATTAATGTTAAGAAGGAGCATATAATTAATATTAATAGTAATATTAGTATAACCGCGGTAATATCAAAAATTTTACATGCTAGCAGAGAGATCAAATGTTAGGTTAGTCCATACTAATGCCGCACCTTAAAAACGATAAAGCTCAAGTCGACTACGCGACGACTGTCTTAAGGAATCCAGCTGGATTGGCTAGATTGGCACGAAAAAAAAACCTTAGACCTTAAATTTTTATATGAAAATTTACTTGTAAAAATCGCAAATTTTGAGCCATATCAAACGTTGTTCTTCCAATTTTTATAATATCGTATAAAACATGCATTGGTAACTTTAGATTTAACATATTATAATGCAGATTTAGCCGTTGACATACCTTCTTTTCATATATACTCATTATTAAACCTTAGTTTTCATCCAAACTTTAATCATCAATTTATCTTCATATTGTAAAAGGCGCCCTCACAATATGAAAACAATGTTTACTCCTGATTCGAACATTAAGTCAATCAGAACTTGTAGCAGGTGTTCACTCCAAATTATTACCATCGAATAATAATAGTTTTACAATATCAACAAGTTTCAGCTTCCATATGCAAATAGCTCTGAAAATGAAAATAACTGGAAGAGGGAAATTCAAATTATATATTTCCAGCCCCTTTAAGAAAATTTCGCACCAGTACGAAACAGTTACAAATTTACAGGGTTAATTTCAAGCAAAAATTCAAAAGCATGACTCTTCATTTGGGCTTGTGCCTCTCGGAACCCGCTTTGCAACAGATGGGCATTTAATCTCGAATAGCAAACGAAAGAGTTTAAATATGAAAAGTGATGGAAAAAGTTCTTAGTTTTATTGATCTAAATGGACGCGGCCTCTAAAAATTTAAATTAAATGAAAATCGAGTAAATTAAAAGGATGTAGCCGATGAATATGCTGGTTGAATCAGTAAAGGGGAAGTAAAAGTAATAAGTACAAAAATGGTGTATGCTTAAGACCATGCACTCGACAAAAGCGGAAACTTCAACAAAGCAAGATTTATATTATGAAATATAAGTATTATTTTTGTGTTCTATATTTTGCCATTACTTGCCTCAACACCGATGTTAAAACGAAAGTTTTACCTCGAAATCTCCCATAAAATCGACAAAACCGCTGCATATCGCTAATCTAAATTGTCCAATCCTTGCCCATTTACTCGTCAAGTCCTTTCAATTGAGATTTCAGGCCAATAGATCTAGGTACTTTTAACAAAAACTACACGCATCGATATACTAAAAGTAAAATTGTAAAATTCACCAGAAATCGCCTTTAATCACCAAAAAAAATTCACATCTCCGGATTCTGACCTACTTCCCCAGCTTCAAACAGTTCTTAATGAAATAACAGGCAGATAAATGTTTAAATCTACACTTTCTAACCTAAACATCATTAAATTGCAACACGATTTTCCTATTAATTTTAAAAGGGAACGGATTTTAATCAAAACGAACCGAACACCGGAGAGTAATGTGTACAATACCCGGCTACAGATGTGAAGTTCGTGAGCGTCACCAGTGCTGCTTGAAACGCTCCGCTAGTGTTATGCAGGGATGTGAGAGATGTTTCTTTAAACAAGAAAACACAATCTTAATTTACAGTTCGCTATATTAGCTTCTACTTTTTTTTAAATTTAAAACGGCAATAATCTTACAATTAAACTTAAAAACAAAGGAATGACCACAAAATTAAGGATGATTGTACAGTATGGTGTTTGTACTGAGACCAACTCTGTTGGTAAACTCGGCACTGTATCCTTACACTTAAAAACTCTAAGCTCTACTGTCCGAAGTGATCACTTTAGTTTACTTAAGATTAATACATATTTGTAAACCGAAACGTATGAATTAGTAGCTGCACCAATATTAAAAGATATTATCGATCAATAATTAAAGCGATAGATAATTATATCAATTAGAAAAGAAAAATTTATAAAATTAATAAGAGCTCTCTCTCTTAAAGCTCGACCAACAATGTCAAGTTTATAATAAATTAACAGGAACGATACCCCGTTAGATCCGAAAGCCGTTGAACGCTGAAGAGATTTTACTCCGGCTGCACGCTCAGCAGTGCCTCTGCTCTAAGGTGAAGGTAGGACATCTCGGCTCAAAGGTGATAGTGAGCCCAAAGATGAAACCCGGTAGTGGACTTCTGGCACCTGTAGTAAAAACCCTGCAATAACCCAATACTAAATTAGACAGGCCCCTGGTATATATATTTGTTTTTCCCCACCCCAAAAATTATCAATGGGTTTTCAATAACCATCAGCAAATAAAAGAAATACAAAGGGTGCAAATAACTTGAATATAAAAAGAAATATGTATGAACCACCCCTAAATAATGTAAAATTACCCATATGTTCAAAACTAAAGTTTCATTAAGGAAAAAGTTCAGATGTAATAAGAAGAAGAGGTAAAATATCCTATGGAATGCCATGCAACTGCAAATATTTGCCTCCCTTGAATTGGAGGGTTGCCAGGTGAGCTCGGAAATCCTCTAGATATAATGGAAAATAACCTTTAGGGCCAGTTTCTTCAAGCACGGATAACTTTATTTTTCAAATATTTACTGTGACAACGATTGTTAATTCAATTGTAGCCATGGTGATTATTCTACGAATAAAGTTATTCGGTCTTGAAAAAACTGGCACTTAGCGTCATGGCGCCTATGTGCCAGCAGGCAGTAAAAGAAACAAATTCCAGAAAAATTTTACCTTGTGCAGTATGAATATCCCGATAAACCGGTTGCAGTTATGTCAAACACAAATTAGGTACTCAACCCAAGATCCCCCAGAAGGGTAGTATACAAAGAAATAACAAAAGTTGAGTCACCCACTACATTTCAGCAGACACTTCCTACCTCTCCAGTAGGAATTTCTAGAAGAACGAGATCCTCGCGTTCAATCAATTTGCATTTGCAACTTTCAAGGAATTTAGGGGGACAAAACATTAGTTCATAAAAAACGGTAGTGCCAAGAGATTCTATCGAAATGAAGAAATAGTCGATATGAGGAATACTTCTAACATAAAAGACGAGGACTAAGCTTCGTAAATTGACTGCGGAAGCAACAAGTAATGGGCCAAAACCAAATTTTTCAATAAATAATAGGAAATATTCCTAAACGAAACAATAAACCTTTAAAAATTCGAAACGACAGCAACAATCATTGAAAAATAGCCCATTACTACCCTTTCAAGGCTACCAACCGAATATTATAAAATTTACACCATGCGATCTCAAAAGATAGATGTAAAGTAGAAATCCCAAATATCAAAATCCACAACCGTCGGTAAGAAGGGGGAACTACAAAATAACCTCAAAATCTAGTAAAACATACTAAAGGAAAACAAACTATGATGGTTGTGAGGAAATTAAAAAAAACAAGGGAAAATCAAGGCGAAATATGTGAGGGATACGCCCTAAATCCCTAGAGCACTATGAGTAGAAACAACACAATCAATCCATGCAAAAATCAACAAGTCTTAGGTCAGAAAATAAACAACATGTACTAGTTATTACTATTGAAGAGAAAGAAAAATGTAACTAATAATTATTCTCGAATTAACAGGTAAACAAGAGAGCAGCAGCGGTATTTAAAACCAAAATAATTGTTCCAACAACTTAAAGCCATATAAGCCCATTACAAGGGAAATATTAAAACCGAAAAAACTATATCAATTTAACCAATCTAACAAGGACCAAAGGTAGGTTATTAACTCAGTTCAGAAATACAGGTCTGCAACTAAACATAATTATTATAATATAACTAAGCAAAGTTATACTAATATCCCAATTATTCCTATTTTAGTGGTTTGGGTTAGTTTGGGCTCATTACAAGGGAAATATTAAAACCGAAAAAGCTATATCAATTTAACCAATCTAACGAGGACCAAAGGTAGGTTATTAACTCAGTTCATAAATACAGATCTGCAACTAAACATAATTATTATAATATAACTAAGCAAAGTTATACTAATATCCCAATTATTCCTATTTTAGTGGTTTGATAAACCTAAGCGAGCCAAAAACTATCGCAAAGTGCTGGAGGACAACATACGAAAAAGGATGATCTGAATAGCCACTCACTGCAACAACAGTGTTATAAAAGCTAATATGTATTATTAATTAATATTATTAATTGTGGAAATTCCACTAAACTTATTAACAACAAATCAAATAAATGAATTAATAAATAATTGACCGAAGAGGCTAATACTCAATAATTCTTACCACAAAATATAGAATCTTTTGTGGCTAAATGCAGTATATAAAATAAAATTTATAATCTTTTATAGTGGTAAAATCAGACTGTTACAAAATTAATTAATTAAATAAATTAAAATATTGTAAATATGTTTCACTTTAATCTCGTGCCATGCTCTTTCTTGCCTTATAATTTTGTTAAGTGACCTTCACTTCAGATTGGAAGAAATTGATAGTGAATAAAGTTAAATTAAAATCAATTAAAATTGAAATTAAGAACATTTGCAATTACCGATGCATAGACCAAACCGAGTTGTCGTCGAAGCATGCAAACTTTGGAGAGTAGGAGGAATTTTTTTAAGGCGTAACCAGCATGTAGACGGCACTAGTTAGAAAATCCCCAAGTTGTAATATGAAACTCGTTTTGACTTAAGCTTCGTAACTATATAGAATATGAATAATAAAATCAGCGGTAGACGGTAGATATTTATCAATAATAATAATAAAAATATAAACAATAATGAAACCGGAAATTAAATCAATAATAAAAATAAATCGATAATTCAAAACGATTCAATTATTGAGTATTACCAAAAAAATATAGGTTGTTGATTATAATGAACTTTTGGCTTTAGTCAATTAAAATAGATACAAAAGGTCGTCGCACCTTCAGTAAAGGATTTGCCTAAGTAAATACTCGAAATAATTCATTGAAAATTAAAGAGACTGAGTCAGTCTGTTGCTGATATATAAAAAACTTATTATGGAAAATAACGTTATAAAATGGTATAAACATATAACTTGAGCCACTACCAAATAATTTCCTGTTGCAAGCAAAATTTGAATAACGCGAGTCAATAATCACTTAAACAGTGAGTTGCTAAAAGCCCAAATCATGATTTGTTTACAATACATAAGAGTCGCACTACTAACTATCTATATAGTTATTAGTTACAAGACGTTGGTAACGGCCACGAAATTAAAATAACTAATATGACTAAGCGTTATTTAAATTAATCATAAAAACTTCAAACTTGTTGAAGTTAAACATAAGTACTCTCATTTGGAGCTTACTTAAGATAGAGACTTGTTTGCAAAAGTTAGTAAAATAAAAACATAATTAGAATAACGCAGAGTTCACAAGGACTTAATATTAAAAGAACTTTGAACTAAGTTACAAAAGCAGCCAGTTCAAAATAATATTGCCCACTTAAGGAAGAGTTTTGTTTGCAAATGTTAGAAAGAAAAATAAATTAAAGAATAAAAGTTCAAAAGTTGTCTACCATGGTTTTAATTAACTGATAATTAAATATTTAAATATATCAAGACCGATTCTCTCACGGTTCGATCCATTGGGCGAATCCAGGACTCTCCAGGAAGGAATCGTTCACAATGCAAAGGGCTTCTTAGGTCCAAGTAAGTAGGAAGGTAGTGCCGCAAAAACACTTTCTCTGTCGATGGAAGGAAAGACGAAAGGTCTCCGTACTCCCCATATAGCCAGGAAAGAGACTTCTCGAAAAAAAAACCTGAAAAGGGTTTGTTAACTGCTTAATGCAGATATCGGCTAGACTGCCTTAAAAGGTGACG
Organism: Pissodes strobi; assembly: GCA_016904865.1. NCBI lineage: Eukaryota > Metazoa > Arthropoda > Insecta > Coleoptera > Curculionidae > Pissodes > Pissodes strobi. Next base: position 10,492 of record JAEQML010068970.1, on the reverse strand, counting down.
AGAAGAGCTTCTGACAAAGGCAGAGTTCGATCCCAAATCTGAAGAGAGTTTCGGTACCAACTAAACAAACCAACCAAACCAGCAAAAGGTACGCCTGATACTCAAAAAGGGGCCGGATGGAAAATCCCACAAGAATTAAATCTAGTAAAAACTTCAACCACGGCCCCAACACTGCCACTCAAAAGGCTGACCAGTGAAGAGTGGGGCACGCTAAACTTTCCGAAAGCAACGTGGAAGACAAAGAGACTTTCTCTTAAATCCCCACTTCAAAACTGGCCAATCAAAAGGCGACTCGTATGTCACATGTCTACCCAACAATTTTTCCAGTTGGTTTCTAAAATATACTCTCGTATTTAGACACACTAAAACCTATTTTAGTTAATTACACGAGTTAGCCAAAAGAAAATTCTTACGAGACCCGGCATTTATTAAGAGAAGCGTGCCAGAATAAATCTCAGTTCCCACCCTGTCATCGAATGGCGACACAGCATTTCCAAAATTAGTACGCGTTACTATCAGAAACCAGCAATTCAGACCAAAACAAGATCTACGTGAAAGAAAAAATCCAAACCATTATCGATCAAATAGACATTATTCCACTTGGATCGACACTAACGCGACTTCTGAATATTATGGCGAACGCAAATTTCTAAATGAATTCTTTCATAGTACCACAACTTACAGGCCAAGGATTCTTGACATTTCGGTGAATAAAAAACGAACTCGAAAATCTGGCCCGTTACACTCGATTTTCTCATTTTCCCCGTTCTCGTACGAAAAATTGTTATAGAGCTATTTTACGACGGTTTACGAATCTGAGATTGATTTGCTGTAAATAGCTGTGAGTTGGCGTGCACGACTGAAAGTAGATTTTTCAAACGGAAAATGGAAAAAATTGGCCATTTGGCTTTTTCAATGGGACAGATCCGATTTTTTTGGTATGTTTTCATGACTGTGGGGAATGTGTTTTGTTATGTCATATAAGTCACTTCAGCAAGTTAGTTAAACATTTCCCAGCATTAATTATATGTAACAAAACACACTAGTATCATAAATAACTATTGTCATTAATACTAACTAAAGTAAAACGAATGCCTTCCTCTGAAATATTCCGATACTCCTATTAAAAATATACTGCTTTTGAGCAATATGCGTATAGCTCCAAAATGCGGGCACTAAACTATTCATATGAGGTATTTCGAGTATAATAGGTTTTTTCTTCAAACGTCAGTAAATCCGTCATTACTCGACTGTGTAGGCGGCCGCGAAGTTTCGTTTTTCCTCCGCCGGAGCTTTACTTTTCACTTTTCCGCCGGCGGAGGTAAAAGTGTTGTCATAGCAACATAGATACAATACAAACAGACAACAAAATAAACGTCAACCACTCAAGATTTATTAAACTACAATTTGTATTTATCACTCAATTTGTGACTGTATTTCTAAAAATCACTAATTTAGGAACAAATTGGTTATTATTTAATCGAACTTACTCAATAACTGCTTATCAATACGGAATTGAAACGCAATCGGAGACCCAATCTTAAAAAATAATTATTGTTGACAGTGTCCACTGACAGCTTTATGTTACAAATTCACTGACACCAGTCTAAGCAAGGCCACCTACGACCGTGGTCTAAGCCGCCTTGCGAACCCACTTATCTTTAATAATAATTATATATTATTACTATTAAAAAGAGATGTTTTTGCATTAATTTGTCGACATTTGAAGAAAAAACAGCATATTTTATTTGGAGGAAAAGTTACTTTTCATGGCTTGCTCTCTATTACCAGCCTCACTCCGTTCGGCTGTTAAACACGAGCGCGCCATGAAAAGTATCACTTTTCCTCCATATAAAATAATATACTATTAAATTTTATCGGCTATAGTCCTTATTGACGTGACAAGTAAATAGCCACTACAACTTAAGGGATACTAGTACGCTAAATTATCTGCTTTATTTACATTTTACTAAAATCGAAATTCCTACAAATTTTTATAGATATTTGCGTCAATTTGTTACTGCTGAACAACGCATTTATAATACCAAACATGTTCTTAAAAGAACAAAATTGGTGTCATATGTTTTCGGCAAATTGAATAATTTCTCTTCCCAACAAGAAAAAGTCGAACCGAAACGCGACAGTTATAAATTCAAGTGACTAATTTCGAGCAAAAATTCTAAAGCACGACTCTCCGTTTCGCCCTTTGTCTTTTGATCCCTACATCGCATGGGAAGGATTTTTAATTTCGAATATCAGTTTAAATAATATGATTAAATGACTTGATTTAAGCTTTAACGGCCGAATGTATAAGAAGATATAATAAATTGAGTCAATTAATAATTTGGAGCCCAATAGATTATTAAGGGAATGTGACAAGGCAAATTAATTTAAATTTTATAAATCTTGAATTAATTTCTTATCAATCACCAACTGGAAAATAAAATATTTGGGTGGTTCTCACGAAAAAGTTAAAATCTGTGGTCGTGCCTGTATAAAATTTACAGTTTTTTCGGTTTTAAAAAAAAGTTCTGTTTCAAAATTTGAAACACTACCTTCTTTTAAGGTTACGCAGATAAATGACTAAATACACTTTTTATTAATATTTTTGAAGAATATATGCTCTACTGCTCTAATATCATACTCCCTTTATATGTATATACTTTTTTTAACCCGTAACTACAGATGTGACGTCTCTGAGACGGACTCTTAGACCGGATCTCGTAGTTCTCTCCACACGCGCATATGAACGGCTGCAACGCTATGTACCTTCGACAGCCTTAGGAATAAGGTTACAGTGGTAGTGGCAAGTCGATTTGTGCATTTTGTGTTAACGTACGTAGTTTTGATTGTTGGCGAGTGTCTGTGTGACGTCAGGTCTGTGTAAGTGTTAGTATTTTTAGCTGGTGGAAATTTACTGAATATATTTATTTTTTCAGTTTTCCATGATGGAAGAGCACAGTTTGCCTGGCCCTTCGAAGCTTGGTGATACAGACTATGAAGAAACCCTTCTGAAGTGGGCAGACGAGGAATATTCTAACGAAGAAGACGAGAACGATGGTCACACATACATATTGAGTGAACACAGCAGTGAGAGTGAAATCGAGGGTGAAGCTGAAGGCAATAATGAATCAATGGAATTAGATCTGGGAAATTCATCAGATGGAGAATATACTAACGGAGATGCCATGACGTACTTTTATGGCAAAAATCGTTTCAAGTGGTCAGCGATCCCAGCTTGGAGCAAAAATACTAGAACCCAACAACATAACATCGTTTTGAAGTGTCCAGGGTTAAGAAATAATAGTACGAAAGCTTCTGATGCCCTGACAGCGTGGTATATGTTATTTAGTAATGACATTTTAGACATTATCCTACAGTGAACCAACTACAGTATAGTCAAATTCAGGGCTAGATTCAAAAGTGATAGTAGTGATCTCCGAGAAATGGATATTATCGAATTAAAAAGTTTTATAGGTGCACTTCTGCTCACGTCGATATTCAAATCTAATGATGAGGATATAAGATCCATATTTGCTACTGATGGTTCTGGTCGTGACATATTTCGGTGTATAACGAATTCAAATAGATTTGCAATGATTCTCGACTGTTTGAGATTTGATAATCCAGAGACCCGGTTTGAGCGGAGGAAAACAGATACCCTCGCTGCTGTTTCAGAAGTTTTCGATATATTTATTCAGAATTGTCAATCTGCTTATTCACTTGGCACTTCTGCTTGCATTGATGAAATGCTGGTGTCATTCCGGGGGCGCTGCAAATACAAGATGTATATGCTGAACAAGCCCTGTAAATATGGCTTGAAAATCATGGCCCTGACTGACGCCAGAACCGGTTATCTTTTCAATGGTTATATTTATGCAGGTAAAGACAGTGATGGGTGTTCTTTACCCTATGATGAGAGAAAATACTCGAAACCAACTCAAGCTATTTTACGTCTTGCTAAACCCCTGTATGGTACAAACAGGAATATAACGGCCGACAACTGGTTTTCTTCTATCGAAGCAGTCAATGTCCTGAAATCGAAGAGACTTACTTATGTGGGAACATTAAAGAACAACAAAAAGGAAATTCCAGCTGCATTTCTTCCCAACAAAAATAGGGAAGTTGGTTCTTCGAAATACGCCTTCACAAAAGACATGACGTTATTATCTCACGTCCCGAAGAAAAATAAAGCTGTGGTGCTTATATCGTCTATGCACCATAATGAGAGCACAGATCCTGATACAGGAAAGCCAGAGATAATTGCTTATTACAACATGACAAAAGGAGGCGTTGATTCTATGGATGAGAAATGCACTGTTTATTCATGTAGTAGGAGAAGTCAACGTTGGCCAAAAACCATATTTTTTAGATTGGTTTTTATTGCCTCAGCAAATGCATATATATTATATCAATCTTTCCGTGATAATCCAGAAATTTCAAGGTATGCATTTGTGAAACAGCTGGTTATGCAGTTGGTTACACCCGACCTAAGAAGGCGATTCGAAAACCCTCGTATAAGTCGCGAAGTAAGGATGCGCATACAAGGGGTCCTAGGTATAAAAGAACGCGCAGATGTTGGCGAGGAAGAGAAATTTGCAACTAGGAAGACTTGTAAAATTTGTCCTGCGAAAAAAAAAAGACGAACACCTTACTTTTGTATAATGTGTAAGCGCGCAGTTTGTTTAGAATGCGCTAGAAAGATATGCAAAGATTGTTCTGTTTGAGAAATAAGGTACAAATATCCTTTGCAGATTTTTTTATTTTCTGTTTTTTTTTTCTCCAGCTATCAGCTTTTTTAGTTAACTAATATAATGTTCTACTTAACTTTAGAGTGAAATTTTGTTCGGTTGTTTACTTTTCTGTTTACTTCTAGGATTTAAGAAGCATGTAAAAATCCATAAATTTTATTAACTGTGTAATAAATATTTTTGTACAATTGATTGTTTAATAATACATTTTTGAAAACTATGTTACTTCAGTCCATCAATGACTTTTCAAACTACCAATATTAAAATTTGCCTGAGAAAATGTTTTTTCTATTTTTTTCTGAGTTTTCGAAAAGTACGTCTCAGAGTCGTCACGTCTGTTACAACGCCATAAATATCTCACATCTGTAGTTACGGGTTAAACCAATTTAATGCACTTTTATCTAACTCGATTATTTGACTACTAAGCTGTTGCGCATATCATAAAAAGCGCCGCTCAATTGTAATATATTTTTTATAATGTTGTATATTAATTGATTAAAGGGCAAGATGTCATTTTCTAATTGTTTTAAGTAGTTCAGAAAAAAGGGGAAAATAAAACTTTATGTTCATCATCTCCGTTATCTCAACCCTGTTGCTGATCACGGAGTTGATATTTCTCATTTTAATTATGTTTTCCATTTTTTTAAGTGACATCATGGCGTCCACACAGAAAAAAGATAAACTTGATGCACGGCAAGAACAAGTTAAAGGGAACATGAGGAGGATGACAGAGCATATTTGCAGTAACTCTATGAAATATAAATAATATAAAAGAAACGAGCGAGAGAGATTTCGGAAACGCAAAAGCTAATTAAAAATTAAGGCAATAATTGGCTTGTCAAATAGGGAGAAAGGACAGAAGCGGGAAACTTGGAAAGAATGTTCAAAAGAATACCGCGAAGAGCATAAAAGGATGGAAAATATTAATAGTATGACCCCCTCACCTAGTCCGCAAACTGCTGATCCAAATAATCAACCTGAATGGACTCGAAAGAGACAATTTGAATAAGGGGGAAAATTATTAGAAGCAAATAAGAAAGGTCTTACAAATAAATAATTCAAATATAAAAGGAGGTACCAAAGATACAAACAAAAACTTTTATAAACCGTAGATCAGGATACTTTAACAGACCAATTGAATGAGATAGTGACAAATAGAGAAAACGCAGCTGAAGCAATTAGGTGGAGAGATAGTGAAAATGCAAGTAAAAACAATTTAAATACCGAGAAGTCAGAAGTAACACCAATATCCTTAAAGAAGAAGGAACAAGTTTCTAAACGTAATTCATATTATTTTACTTACATTATATAAGTCACAAAAGACATCCTTGAAAAACAGAATGTTAAGAAAGGAAAGTTAGGAAAACCATTAATTCGAGCAGCTAGGTGTAATACAGATTGAATCGATTTTGATATTATTTTTCCATCTTCGGAACGTATCACTATCTTTTCCCAAATAAATATAGGCATTTGGACAAATACCAGTCCTGGTATTGAGGGATCCCGAGAGTGATTCCCTCAATGCCAGGTCTGGAATTGCGCCAACGCAAAGTAAAAAGAATGCTTAAAAGCCTAGACGCTAACAAGGCCACGGGATCGGATGGCTTTTCCGCAATAGTGCTTAAGAAATGTGCTGCTAAACTATCCGCTGAACTATGATGCAGGCTTTTCTCCCTAACATACAGAACTTCATGCTTTTCTTCTAACTGGAAATGCGCTCAGGTGCAACCAATCCCAAAGAAAGGTAAAACACGATTCCAAATAACTACCGTCCAATTGCCTTATTTCCCATCATGTCCAAAGTCATGGAGAAACTGGTCAAATAACAGCTCTTAAAATATCTCGAATCGGCAGGCATAATAAGCGATTGCCAGTATCGCTTCCGCAAGCACAGGTCAACGAGAGATCTCCTGACTTACGTGACCTACCTGTGGGTCAAAGCCATCGAGAGCTACGGCGAATCTCGTGCAGTGGCTCTTGATATATCCAACGCATTTGATAGGGTGTGGCATGATGGATCACTAGAACTGCTTCTATGCAGCCCTGCCCTGATTTATATTTTATGGCTGTTTAAGGTTAAGTGTCTCCGGATTCCTACCATTATTTAGTACGAAATGAAGGTTCTTAGATTTAATGGGGTTTGAGAAACCCCGCCTCACCAGTTACGGGTTAAGTATTTTTAATTCCGTTAACCCCAAACCGGAGTTGTCATCATTTAAAATAAAATAAAGTTCAACCTTCCCCCACTGCTTTTTTTTAATGATAGAACAAAACGCGGTAAACAAAAAATATATACATTTTTTGAGGATTACGATGATAATGTTATAAACAACTCATCACTTTCAAAAAACTTGAGAAAAATACCTTTTTCTCATTGGATATAGCAGCTACCCCACCTTGAAGGAACTTGAAAGTAATTTCGAGCAATAGCTATTTTACTAAGAAAAAACATACGCAAGATATACGACTAACACTTTTTGAGATACGGCCTACAGCCATTCTTAGTAGAACACCCGATACAAAGTACTTTTTCGTAGTTTACGTTTTTGAATTAAATATTAGAGAATATATTGCTTAGCCTAACCGACTATCAAGACATCATTCCCTTTCCATTTAGATATTTGATTTTAGTAAAAAACTTGAAATATAATAAAACTAAACTTAACTGTTTGCATTATTATGTTCAATAATATTTTAAAAATTTACTTGCACCATTCGTTCAAATTATCCCTTCAACACTAGCGTTACCATCTAATAGTGTGGTAATAAATTTCAAGTGCGGGGGTGGTGATCTTTACTTTACATGTGTATCTAATAATAAAAATAATAAACAGCCTTTATTAAAGAATAAAAAGGTAATACACATATTTCAAGAAAAAATAAAGTTAAAGGGCTCAGAAGTGGCGCAGTCTAGCTTCTAATAGCTACTCTACTGAACCACCTCATACCCAAACTTATTCTAATATGTAAATATATTGCCCACTAGTTGCATCCGATTTTCTCCATAAAGAAAAAAAAACAATTACCAAAGGACAACCTGTAAAAGATGGAAGAACGAAGCAGTTGAAACCAAAAAAAAAAAAACTAGTGTCCAGAATTAATATTAGCGACCAAGCGAAGAAAGAGAGAAAAAATATATCAATGAAATTGTAAATGTATTAAATAATATTTGTACTTTCTTTTAAATTGGTCAATATTTAAATGAATTAAATTATTCGGCAGAGAATTGTAAAGACGAATTGCATTAAAAGTAAAAGACCTCTGAAACGAAGCACTCTGATAATGCGGAATTGTCAGTTTATGTCCGAATCTTACATTTATAGAATGAATATTGCTTCTTGGGACAAGTCGTTCTCCTAGTGTCCTATATAATTCAGGACCATTTAATATTTTAATTACAAATCCGTTAAAATGCAAAAGTCTTCTAGATTCCATTCTAAGCCAGTTAAGTTGAATATATGCCATAGATCGTATTTACGAAGACCCATAATAAAACGTACACAAAAGTTTTGGAGTCTTTGAATACGACATTTTTGTTCACTATCTATAAAAAAGCCATAAACTACATCACAATAATTAAAATGTGAGAGGACAAGTGATTCGCAGAGTTGTTTTCTTAACTTAATGTTTAAAATATGTCTGTTATTATAGAATATTTTTAGTGACATGTATGCTTTTTGGAATGGTTTTTTTAAATATTCTCGGAAACGCAAGTCAGAATCCAAAATTATTCCCAGGTTCCTTGCAGAATTCACAACAGATAATTTCGTGTTATCCAATTTTATATTGATATTTGCCTTTAAAAGTTTTAGTTCATTTTTGTTTCAAAAAAGCATTAAATGTGATTTTGAAGGGTTCAGTTGTAGACTGTGGGTCCGGGAGAGTTCACTTATTGTATTAAGATCCTGGTTTATAAATTGTTCTGCCTCCAAATTATTTTCAAAATGAAAAGAACAATAATAAATCTGTATATCATCAGCATATGCCTATACTTTACAAAATCTTAGTGAGTTGAGGATTTCAGATGTATAAACAAGAAAAAGCAAGGGTCCGAAAATGGAACCCTGTGGGAGTCGTTAGTATTGATTGAGCCTTGGTTATGGCTTGTTGTGCGAACGGAGCGATATTATAAAACACGTGATTCCGATAATCATGGATTCTAGTGACCTTCGATTAGAGTAAGTAACTTCTAAAGTACTTCTACCTTTATTTTTTAATTTTACGTGCAAAGTGTTTATTATAAGATGGTCAATAAAAAAAATGATTTTAATTTATTTTTGAATAGGTAGTTAGGTGCGTTTTTATCGCCTGTTATCATATGGTAACGCTAGCCTTTTATGGGGATCACCTGAAATGATACATCATTTTATTTTAGGAGAGGTTTTACCTTGGAAGAAGCCCCTCAAATGGCGTACGTGGATGACTTAGATGTTCAAGATATTTTTATATAGCCTCCGGTTGGAAATTTTTTGACCGATGAGAATTCAGGTGACGAGGAGGAGGGGGGTTTAGTTGATAATCTCAGTGGGCCACAATTATTAGCCAGAGCTGAACTAAGACTAAGAAATCCTATTGACGCAGATCCAGATACGCCTATTCTAGAAAATGGAGGTCCGTATACCAGACCATAACTGGAAAAAATCACTTGGATAAAGGGCGATATAATTCTTCAGAAAAAGTATTTTCCCTAGCCCGATTACACAAGATTTGAAAATCTGACAGATGTCGAAATTTTGGAGCAGTTCATCGATCAAGAAATTATTGACTTGCTTTTTGAGTAATCTACAAAGTATGCTCTTTTTTAAAATCATTCTGATCCAAAAAATTCTTCAGATGAGATGAAATGCGTAATTGCCTTCATGGTCCTCAGTGGGTATCATGAATTGCCTGGAAAAGACATGTACTGGAGTACAGAAAAAGACCTCAACGTGCCTATTGTCTCAGATGCAATGCGAAGAGATCGGTTTACGCAGATTATAAAATATCTACTCTGTGCTGATAATTCGAAACCTAATATCAACGATAAAATGTAGAAATTGCGACCTCTAATGGACAAACTACGAACTAATTTTATTACAAATTTTGTTCCTGAAGAACACTTAAACTTTGATGAATCGATAGTCAAATATTTTGTTGGACATCCAAGTAAACAGTGTATACGGGGGAAACCGATCCGTTTCGGATACAAGGTATGGTGTTTGAAAGCTGAGTCAGGGTATCTAGTGAACTTCGATGTCTACCAAGGAAGTAATCCGAGAATCCAGACTTGATGGATGAAAATATTTCAAGATATCGTATATCCTTTAGAAGAAAAAACTAGCGTAGTAAATGCGTGGTGTGTCAGGCGTAAATGCAAAAGCAAACCTCCAATCAGTCAGCTAGGATTTAGAAGACAGATAGTTTTGCATTATCTTGAGAAATACAAAACAGTTCCAAAAGGATCCGGTAGACCATCCACATCTAGAAAGAGCATAACTCTAAACCGAGTGTCAGATAATATTAGATATGATCGGATTGGTCATTTTTTGGTCTCAACTATTGACAAAAAAAGAAAACGCTGCGCCGGTGAAGGATGTTCTTCAAGTATCCGCACAATGTGTTCCAAATGTAATGTGGGTCTATGTTTAGAATGTAACTATATTTTTCATAACAAATAAATATGTTTGAAAATTTACAACCGATATTTGATTTTTTATTATTTTGTCTACCACTGTCGGCTAGCGTTACCATATGGTAAAAAA